>VZQC01003677.1:564849-585023 GCA_009823505.1 Rhizomys pruinosus | reverse complement strand
AATACCTGAGTGACTCTTGAGGACCAACTTCTCAACTGACCTTGAGAAAACAAAACCCTTGGTTAATCTGGGCTAACTGTGTGGCCTTAAACTTCCGAAAGGAAAGTATAACGATAAATAAATAAATAGTAAGTCCTGAGAAATTGCACTTCAGGAATAAAACTTGAGAGCTTAGTAAAAAGACAAAAGAGCACAGTTGTTTTGCCTGTCTTACTGGCAAGTGCAGCTGCCCCATGGCTGCCACTGCTTTTCCATTCTTCAAAGATGTGAGAAGACACAGCTTTTCAACCTTCCAATATGGACTGAAGACTCATGTCTCTTCAAGAATTCTCCAAACCTTCAGTTCCAGATGGGGACTGCTGAGACATCCCACCTGTGGACTGAGCTACTACTGGGGTTTCCACTTATTCAGAGTATAGACTGCCATTGTTGGACTACCCAGGCTGTATCATGGAGACCAGTACGGGAAGATCAAGACAGGATGCAGTGCTTACTGGACCTCATTTGGTGAGCATGGGAAGTGAAAACCCCAGTGTGGAGCACAAGGGCAGGATTGATGGTGTTTGGGCTTGCCAAGGAGGATTCTTCAAATATGACATCTTTCAGCCTTATAAAAAAATCATAAGCTGAAGATGCTAAAAATCTATGATATATGTGGAATGCATATACACATATTTTGGAGTGATGCATATTGAAAGGAGCAACAATAAACAACAACAACAACAACAGAAAATACCATGTCAAAGAACTGAGTGAAACTGTGAACTTCTGCTCAAAACAGTCAACTTCTGCATTGAGAATTTTGAGAGAGACTGAGAAAAAGATGAAAAACATGTTTGGTAGAATGCATGAGCTTTGGTGGGGTGGGGGGACAGGGAAGGGGGATGGGTCTAGATTTGATTTGTAATGTAATTTCATATTAAATGCACAGAGCTTCAATAAAACATTGGATTAAAAAAGAGTCAGTGTTGTTATTTCTGGAGGGTGCCTCCAGAAAACAAAACAACAACATCTGGGCTAAGAGAAGCTCTGGCATGGTCATTCACAAGCATGACAATTTGTTGGGTGTGAGGGACGGATTTTATAGAGTAAAGATATTGATATCTTCATTGCCACATCACATTAGGGTTAATATGACATTCTATTCAGAGACAACAGAGGGCAATGTAAACTCAGAATATGCTCTGGATTAGCCTGAATTTGCCACAGTATGTCACTCTAGAACTTTATAGGACTACAGCTTGATAAATGACTGGAGGAGGGAGAGATAGAATTGATTCTCCTAAAAGGAAAGATTTATGATGCATAAAAGCAAGCTTTGCCAATCCTGGTGCTGCAGCCTTGTAATAGCTACTTTAGTGGCTGAGGCAAGAAGATGAAATATTCAAGGCCAGCCAGGGCAATTTAGTGAGACCCTGACTCAAGATGAAAAGAGGGAAAAGGGTTGTGGATATAACTTAGTTGTAAAATACTTACCTAACATGCATGAGGACTTGAGTTTAAATCCTAGTACTATAGCAACAATAATAAAATGACAAGTGTATGAAAGAAGAAATGATATACTTGAGCAGACACACATATACACATGGGAAGCATGG
The DNA here is from genome assembly GCA_009823505.1 of Rhizomys pruinosus. Taxonomy (NCBI): domain Eukaryota; kingdom Metazoa; phylum Chordata; class Mammalia; order Rodentia; family Spalacidae; genus Rhizomys; species Rhizomys pruinosus. Next base: position 583,425 of record VZQC01003677.1, on the reverse strand, counting down.
GCTTTTAGTGTGGTGAAGGGTTGAGAACTAGAGCCCACCTCTAGTGCTCATGCTTAGGGTTTAATGATCTACAGTCACTGCCTTAAAAGTTTTTATCAAGTTAGTCTCTGAATTTGTGTCTTTTTTTTTTTTTTTGAGTGTTTTATATGTACACATGTCAGTCCAGTATATGTATGCCTGGTGCCTGCAGAAGCCAGAAGAGAGCATCAGATCACCTGGAACTAGAATTACAGATGGATGTTAGTTACCCTGTGGGTGCTGAAAACTAAACCCCGGCCCTTTCGAAGAGTAGTAAGTACTCTTAACTACTGAGCCATCTCTAGTCCTAATTTGTGTTTTATAAATGAAGTCTGGCTATGTAGGAGGCACTAGGTTTGAAGTTCAACTTCTGTGCAGTCCCAATTCTAGTACTTCTTTGTGTTCATCTAATTTTTTTTAGTTCTTCCAGATCCCCATATCTTGGTTGGCTGCTATCACTCTGTATGATCTAAGCATGGACACGGGGAGTCAGGGGTTAATGCACAGAGCCGGTAGAATTTCAGAGTAAGGCATATTGATGATACCTGTGGCTCTCAGTACCATGCTGATTTTGTTGAATGACTTGGCAGGGATGAGATTCTCATCTGACCCCAATCTGGATAATCTACCATACTCTGTTCTTTAGTCTGCCGAGTCACTTTTCTGCCATGAGTTGGGCTGGTATTATTGAGTAGATCTGGTTCATCTTCTTTCTGCTTGGCTTGAATGGTGTTTTAGTCTAGCAGCTTGTAGGATGGGGATCTTTGAAGTTGCTGAATCATGTGCTGATATATGCACAGGCATCCACAGACCTATGAGAAAACTCATTTTTACCTTGTTGGTAAGAGTGGGATTCCCATCTTAGAGCTATGGGGATGATAGAACAGAATTCTGGACACTATAGAGATAAACTTGTCAATAGTTATACATACATACATGCCCAAGGAGGAGAACCCCTTTCCTCTCAGACTGAGACGTCAATGTAAAAGTAATGAATGTCGGGGCTGGAGAGATGGCCTAGCAGTTAAGAGCGCTGACCGCTCTTACAGAGGACCCGGGTTCGATCCCCAGCACCCACATGGCGGCCGAGAACCGTCTGAAACTCCAATTCCAGGAGAACTCCAGTTCCAGGGGAATCCGAGACCTGCTTCTGACCTCTGCGGCATTGCACGACACGGGTGCACAAACCTGCATGCAGACAGTACCTTCATACACATACAGAAATAAATAAAATTAATAAAAAAAATTAAAAAAAAAGTAATGAATGTCCAATTTAAGTCTTGTACCACAGGGTCTCTCTTGACTCTGTGAGTATCCCAGCCCCAGAAGGAGTGCAATATGAAATAATAATGGATATGTGATGGTCCTGTGCATGTATGTGAGCATATGTGTGAGACAGAGACAGAATGATGACAGGAAGATAGGAGAGGCTCTCTTTCTTTCTTTCTTTCTTTCTTTCTTTCTTTCTTTCTTTCTTTCTTTCTTTCTTTCTTTCTCTATTATCTATCTATCTATTCTATTGGTATTTTTAATAAGATACTTTTATTGATTTTTTGTGTATTTCATACATCATTCCTCAGTCTAATTTAGACACAGACCCTTTTCCATGTCCCCCACCCCACCCCAGTTCATGCATTCTGCCTTACATGTCTTGCATCTTTTTCTAAGTCTTTTTAATGTTTTTCTCTGTAGAGGTTTATTGCTTGGGCAGAAGTTTACTGTTTCAATCAGTTCTTTGACCCAGTCCTTTTGTCATTGTTGTTCCCTCCCATCTGTATTGCTCCAAAATATGCCTATATAAACATCACTTATATACCAAAATTATGACCTCTGAAAATAAACTGTATGTTAATTCCAAAATATGTTTAGGAGTTCACATTTTTCTCTTTAATTTTATATTACTCTAAAATATGAATACATATCTTCCACCCATATACCACAATTACAATATCTAAAAATAAGTGGTAAGTTAATTCTAGAGCTCATTAAGGGATTCACTTTATAACAGCGTGGTTGCTTTTAGATAAAAATAAATATAACATTAATGTTGCTCAGCTTGCCTTTCAACTAGGGATTTGGTGCTAGCATCCACAAATGAGGGATACCATTTGTTGTTTGTTTTTCTGGGACTGTTACTTCACTTAGCATAATGGCTTCGAGTTCCATCCATTTACTCGCAAAGTTCATGATGTCATTTTTCTTTATCACTGCATAGAATTCCATTGTGTAGATGTACCACATTTTCTCTATCCACTCATCTGTTGAGGGACACTTGTGTTGCTTCCAGCTCTTTGCTATTGTGAAGAGAGCTGCACTAAACATAGATGTGCATGTATCTTTGCCATAGGATGAGTCTTGTAACCCAGGAGTGATGTGACTGGGTCAGGTGGTAGGTTCATTTTCAGTTTCTTAAGAGTTCTCCACTGCTTTCCATAGGGGTTGCAGGAGTTTTCATTCCCACCAGCAGTGGATGAGTGTTCCCCTTTTCCCACAACCTCTCCAGCATATGGTATCCTTTGTTTTCTGGATTATAGCTAGTCTTAATGGAGTAAGATGAAATCTTAAGGTGGTTTTAATTTGCATTTCCTTAATTATTAGCAATGTTGAACACTTTTAAAGATGTTTCTCAGTCATCTTTACTTCTTCATTTGTGAAGTCTCTGTTCAGCTCTTTACTCCATCTTGTGAGTGGGTCATTTTTTTTCTTCCTCCTTTATTTTTTGAGTAGTTATACACTCTGGATGTTAATGCTCTATCAAATGTTTCACTGGTGAAGGTTTCCTCCCACTCTGTGGGTTTTCTCTTCACTTCTTTGATTGTTTCTTCTGCTGCACTTGAGTTTAATAAGTTCCTGTATGTCTTGTATGTTACTACCAACATTTTCTTCTATCATTTTCAGTGTTTCAGGTTTCACATTGAGGTCTTTGATCCATTTGGTGTTGATTTTTGTACATGGTGAGAGGTAGGGATTTAGTTTTATTTTTCTACCAGTGGTGAGCCACCTATGGCAACACCATTTGCTGAAGATGCTGTCTTTCTTCCATTGAGTCTTCTTGGCCCCTTTGTCAAATATGAGGTTGCTAAAATTGGATGTGCTCAGGTTTGGATCCTCAATTTTGTTCCATGGGTCTGTTTTGTGCGAATAGCAGGCTGTTTTTTAATTTTATATTTATTTATTTATTCATTTATTTAAATGTACTGTCTGCATGTAGGTTTGTGCACCCATGTTGTGCAATACCACAGAGGTCAGAAGAGGGTGTCAGATTCCCCTGGAACTGGAGTTCTCCTGGAATTGGAGTTTCAGACGGTTCTCAGCAGCCATGTGGGTGCTGGGGATCGAACCCGGGTCCTCTGCAAGAGCAGTCAATGCTTTTAACCACTAGGCCATCTCTTCAGCCCCAATAGCAGGCTGTTTTTATGGCTATAACCCTGTAATATAGTTTGAAGTCTGGTATGGTAATCTCCTCTGTATTGCTCTTTTTGCTCAGGGTTGCTTTGGCTATACGGAGTCTTTTGTTTTTCCATATGAACTTTAGGATTTTCATTCTAGTTTTGTGAAGAAGCTAGTGGGGATTCTTATTGGGGCTGCATTGAATCTGTATATTACTTTGGGCAGGGTGGTCATTTTTTACTATATTGATTCTTCCAATCCATGAGCATGAGAGGTTCTTCCATCTTCTAGTATCTTCCTAAATCTCCTTCTTGAGGGTTTTAAAATTTTCATTGTAGAGATTTTTAGTGTGTTTGGTCAGGTTTGTTCCTAAATAATTTATTTTTTTGGAGGTTATTGTGAGAGGGAAAGTTTTTTTTTTTTTTTAAATTGCTGTTTGTCCTACATTATGGATAAAAGGCCTTACATTTTAATATTTCCCTGGGCTCCACAAATTATATAGCCAGTTGTGTTGGGAATTTAGAGGACAAGTTACCTAGGTCTGTGGTCATTTATTTATTTATTTATTTTTTGCCTACTTAACTGCAGAAGTATTTGAGACTAGGGCTGTGACACAAGGAACGCACTTGGAAACCAAGTATGAAATGTGCAGTAATGGTCCCTGTTGATCCATTAGCTCCATTTGAAACCCCAGAAGCCAGATAATGCCCGTGTCTTCCCTAGGATGGTCTTATTCCCGACATTCTCAACAATTATTCTGACTCTACATATGATCATTTATATGTAAATTGTAGTCATAAAGCACTGGAATGAATTCTCAATCCTTGTGTTTTCAGCTGTTAATGAATGTGATGAGCCATCTGATCATAAACCTGTTCTTTTTTGCATTAATTGGTAGCCTGGTTCAGTGACTTTTAACCTGGCTGTCCCTGCATGAATGTAAAGTCATTATTTTTGCTTCACTGATTATTGGCTTTTATTATTTGAAAGATAAGAAACAGAAACTAATTAAATATCATGTGAAATAGTTTTTCTCTTGCTGAAAAATATGTTAGTCATTGGCCATGTGATTGCTGGAGGGGCCGAGCTGACTTTGTTTGGCTTTGTATGTTATGAGGTGTTTGAATTGTAAGATTGCTTGGTTTAAGTAAGACTGAAGCTTGCCTTTTCTGCACTTGATAATGAAGGAGGCTCAACATTTATTATGCAGAAAGAAGTTAGAAAAGGCTAAAGAATATCTTAATAACTTACTGTTATAAAGAGAAGTATCAATCTGATTTATAGAATACGTCACCCTCCTTTTAATGAAACTAGCTTTATTGCTTTCAACCACAAAGGATATTTCTAAACAAGTGCTGAAAAGGAAGCACAGCTATAAAGAACTCTTAATAAACCAGTTCATGAATAAATAGAATTCATTTGCTCTTAGGATATTATTCAAAGAAAATGAAAAAAATATTTTTAACTTCATTTCTCATTTGTGTGTGTGGGTTAAATGACTGCTGTTTGGACTTGCAGGGTCAGTTTATAGAGGGAATCCTATATCCCAACAGGGAAAGATAAACTATGCCAGGACTAAGGAGCATGCATTCCAAAGTAGAGGCCAAGTCACAAAACATACCCACTAAATAGCATTTTCCCTTCTGCCCCTGGGCTTTAAACCAACTGAGAAATAAGTTAAAGTACTAAGGCAGAGAAAACAAAACATTACTTTTATTAGTGGCAAAAATGGTTGCAACGGTCCACTGCGTATCCCACTCAGTCTGCATGTACTAACTTTGTAGAATGATTATCATTAGACATTCAGTTTATTGTTTTCCTTTTCTGCAATTGTTTTGTGAGTAAATCTCCATTGATTATCCAAATTGCTTTACAGAAACACAATATCAGAGTCTAATGAAGAGGAGGTAAACATAAGGAGGCTAGACAATAGGAAGCCCTAGATGGTCTGAAACTTGATATGTGGACCATCCCAGGCTGGCCTCCATCTCCCAGTGATGCACCTGCCTCTGCCTCCTAACTGCTGAACTTAATGGCATGCATCACTACATCCAACCAAGAGGTTGGACTCAATGGAATTATAAGAAGCAGGAATTCCTTGAATTTACCCATTAGGAGTTTCACAGCATTTTTAAGTTAATTTGTAGTGGTATTCTGGGGATGCAACCTGGTTTCCACAAGTATGAGAAGCTTCCAAGATGGTGAAATAAAGACAAGGGGTAATAATAGACAACTCCTTTGGAAATAGGACATTGGGAGAAGGCAAAATGATGATCTGAAGTTTTAAAGTTCAGTTTATATTAGTTCTTTTGGTGTGTATGTGTGCCTGCACATGCATGAAGAAGTCAGAGGTTATTGCTGTGTGCCGTCCTATATACCTTATTTGGAGGCATTGTCTCTTACTGAACCTGAAGCTCACTGTTTTGGCTGACTGGCTGGCTAGCATGCTCCTGAGCTGTGTCTGTTTGGCCCCATACTCCCAGTGATAGGGTTGCAAATATGTGCCACCATACTAGGTTTTTCATTGAGATAGATCTTTATGTTTGTATGGTAGGCAATGTGGTCATTTGAATAACAAATGCCCCCAATAGGCTCAATATTTGAACACTTGGTCCCCAGTTAGTAGTGCTTTTAGCAAAGGTCATGGAACCTTTAGGAGGTGTGGCCTTGATGGAAAGTTCATAGCCTTGTCCCACTTCAGTTCACTCTCTCTGCTTCATGTTTCCTGTTAAAGATACCAGCTCTCAGCTTCTAGCTCCTGCCTACATGCCTGCCATTTGATGCCTTGTGGCATTTACATGATGGACTCTTATCCCCTGGAATCATAAGCCCTGATAACCTAATACAAAGTACTTAACTGACCAAGACATTTCCCCAAGCCCTGTATGCAATTTTTAAGATAGTGCAAACAATACAGTGGAGAGTCAGTAAGGAAGCGGGGACTTGAAAGCCTGAAAAATGGGATTTGCATTGGAAAGGAAGAAGCTGTATCTCCACATCTGTGACAAAAGACAAGAAAAAATCACCCATAGCTAAGGACTGGTACAGCAGGCATGGGGAAACTTAGGGGGAATGAGGCTACTAAATTGATAATAACGCTAGCCAGAAAGTCAGGTATTTCAGACATGATGGCCAAATGAATAAGAGGCTACCAGGAGTCCTGGTGAAGTTCTTTGAACATTTTCTTAATTGTGGAGGAGTAAGGGAGGCATAATGAGAGTAACATATACCATCTTTCTGCCCTCCTGCCTGCTTCTGTTCACACCAGAATATGGCTCAACACATTTATTCTTTCATTAGGAAAGTCTACCTAGGTAAAAGATGTCAGCTGAACTATTTGGTGTGCTCCACACAGTTCTGGGGACAAGCTCTATTTCATAGAGAACTCATAACAAAGGGTTCGTGGAACAGCAGCCACTCTTCAATCAACAGACGCTTGGAGACACACTAGTTTAAGCCATTCATGGAAATTCTATTCCTTGCATATGAGGATGATTAAGGGAGATTATCAGTTGGCTATTAGAAAGGCAACGTACAGGAAAGGATGCATGCTGGTGGGGGGCCTCTTTGGAAAGATTTCCTGGGTCAAAAGAAAAGGACCTGACATTCTCGCCTTGCCATTCTATTGCAATGCAGCACTGAGAACTGTTGCTACCAACACTCCTAGAGGGAGGCATGGGTGGATACTTAACAAAGAATGGAGTGGAGCCCGGATGTTCCACACTAGGAGCCTACTCCTCTGCTGCAGAAATGTGCACATCAAGTATTTGTATTGCCACAGTGGATTCAAACCACTGTTTTTTTTAGCCTTTCATCTAACTGACATCTTGGCAGCTAAAGCAGCCCAGAACTCATGGTTCAGCTTGTCTGCTCTATTGTCAGTGGGCGATAGTGATGGTGACAGAAGTGATGTTGGTGATAAGAAGAGCTGGGGTGAAAGGAGAAAATATGAACTAGATGCTGAGGTTACCAAAGAAGGTGAAACTGGTAGCGCTCCTGTTGAGACACATAGAGGATGGAAAGGAAGAGAGAGGCTATAGGAATTTTTAATAGAAGGGAAGCAAAAGAAAACTGTAATAGAGTTTTATATTCATAAAATTTTCAAGGCAGGGTCTAGAACATTTAGAGGTACTGATTTTCCTTTCTCCCCAAATGAATTTAATTTCTCTTATCCATCACACATGCAAATATTCTATCTAGACAAATGTAAGAGGAGTTTATAACATCCCTGGGAGGAACCTGCTATTTTTGATATATAGAACTAAAAGCAGAAGTAGTACTTTTAAGAAACAGTTCAGATAAACCTTTAAAGTATGCTTTGGCTAATGAGTGTGAGATGGTTGGTACTTAAATCACAGAAACTTTCTGATAACTCAAGGGAGAGTGGATAATACCCAGTTCCATGTTATGCTGGAGAATGTCTCAACACTTGCTCTTTTGTGTGTCATGCATCTGATTACAGTGCCGTCATGTGTTGAATATTCTCCCCGTACACTGAGTTGTCTCTGCAGCTTTGTGCATCATCTATCAACTTTTTAGGTGTGAATTATCTCTGCATTATGAAACTGTTTCATGACCTATTTTTATTCTTGTGCTGATATCACATTGTCTTATTGCATCTTTCTAGGGGATGGTCAGTCAGTGACAGTCCTTCACTGTTACCCCTTGTAAAGCTGTTTTGAGTCCATTGAATTATGAATTTCCTATGAACTGGTACTACACTATATATATTTCATAGCTAGTTGCCATTTTCTGAGAAAAAGAAGGGAAAAACCCTCCTGGTACATCACCCCATTAATGTCTTTCTCCTGTACTTTTAGTAGTATTCTGAGATTTTCTGTATGTTTTTGTGATTTGATAAATTTAATCTCTACCATTAAGTATTTTAATGATCTTTGAGGATTTCATACCATGCACTTTGATTATGTATTTTCGATCCCCACTTCTCAATCTCTTTCCAGATCCATTCCTACCTCTCTACCCACCCAACTTCGTGTTCTTTTTCTTCTTCTTCTTTCCCTAATCCATTCCAATTGTATTGACCAAATACTTTTGGGTATGGTCAACCTACCTGGGGTCACATCCTTAAAGAAGACTGACTGTTCCTCTTCTAGCAGCCATATGTTGCCAAATGTTCCTTTGGTGGGGTTGGAGCTTCTTACACACTTCTTCATGCTTATGCTTGGATTTTTTTTCTTATTTGAGCCTGTATCTGACTTGTGCATGCTGTCACAATTGCTGTGAGTTCATATCTGCAACAGCCATGTTATCTGGAAAACACTGTTTCCATGTAGTCACCCACCACCGCTGGCTCTTAAAATCTTTCTTCCCCTTCTTTTGCAAAGATCCCTGAGCCTTGGGTAGAGCAGTGTGATACAGATGTCCATTTAAACCTGGCCACCTTACAGTCTATTATTTTCTGCATGTTGATCAGTTGTTGGTCTCTGCATTAAGTGCCTTTTACTGTAAAAAGAAGCTTCATTGATGAGAATTGAGAAATGCATTGATCTATGTGTATAACAGGTCTTTAGGAATCATTTTAACACTATGATTATTTAGCAGGATATTAATGGTAGGTTGTCCTGTGAAGTTTCTGACCTATTTAGCTATAGGTTCTTAGCTCTGATAATAGTGCCAGGTATGGGTTCTATCTTGTGGAGCAGACTTTACTGCTAACCAGAGGGTGATTGGTTACTGCTATAACATTCATGCCACTATTATATTAGGGCATATCTTGCCAGGCCAGTCATTACTATAGCTCATAGGATTTATGGCTGGGTAAGATTAGATTACTTTTGTTCTCTGGCAGCATGTGTAGCACTTCCAGGACTATGAAAGCTAGGCAGTAGACATGATGCTTCCAGGTCTGTAACCGTATTTTATAATTCAAGTATGTGCTGTGTTTAACAATAGAATCTTGCTGTCATGTTCTGGAGGGTGACTAAAAGTACTGGAAATAGCCTGTAAGATTTGGGAGCCTACAGGACCCTACTGGCCAACAATTCAAAAAGCGATAACCCATTACTAGTAATGGGTTATTTGCTAGGTTAGGATATTGCTCTCCCATTAGAGGGTAACTCCATTTAAACTCTTTTTATACATGTATATATTTAAGACAGCTTTTATAGTAGTAGTAGTTTCCATATGGCTTCCTCAAAAGGCCTTTAGTGTTGTTCATCTCTGCCAAGCAGAAGAATGCAACTTGATCCATATCTTTCACACTGCACAAAACTCAACTTCAAGTGTATCAAGGACTTTAATATTAAGACCTGATACTCTGAATCTGACAGAGGAGAAAAGTAGGAAATATATAGGCACACACTTTTAATCTCAGCACTCAGGAGGCAGAGTCAGATGTATCTTTCTGTGATCGAGGGCAGACCACTGGTCTACATAGAAAGTTCTAGGCCAGCTGGGACTACAGGAAGACCTTGTCTACAAACAAACAAACATACAAACAAACAAACAACAAACAATCCAGTGCTGTTCTTCAAAGAAATAGAAAAAGAAAATCATAAAATTCATATAGAAGTACAAGAGACCCTGGCTAGCCAAAGCAATTCTGAGCAGAAAGAACATACACGGGTTTAAGGTATTCAAAGCTATACAGCCCGGCATGGTGGCATGTGCCTTTAATCCCAGCACTCTGGAGGCAGAAGTAGACGGATCTCTGTGAGTTCAAGGCCAGCCTGGTCTACAGAGCGAGCTCCAGGACCCTATCTCAAAAATACCAAAAAAAAAAAAAAAAAGGGAAAAAAACAAAGCTATAGTAAGAGAAACAGTATATAATACTAGCAGTATATAGCTATAGTATATAGCTATAGTAAGTATATAGCTATAGTAAGAGAAACAGTATATAGTACTAGCCCCAAACTAACAAGTAGCTCAATAGGTTAAAATAGAGGACCTAATTATATGCTCACACAGCAACAGCCATCTGATTGTCCACAAAGATGCCAAATATATTGTTGAAAACACAACCTCTTCAATAAAACATGGTAGGAAAAATGGCTATGTATATGTAGAAGAATGAAATTATATCCCTAACTCTTGCCCTGTATAAAAATTAACTCCACTGGAAGCTATAGGCATAGGAAAGAACTTTCTGAACTTTCTTAGCTTTTTAGTATTTCAAATTATACTGAAATTTAGATTATTAAAGGAACTGTTTATATATAAGGTCATGGTGTATTAGGATTTTTTAAATTGGTGATTATTAATTGTAGGCAAAACTTGATTACATAAGGACATTTTCATAGAAGTAGTGATCATGCTTTTCTAGTACTCTCCAACCAGTCCCTTCTTCCCATGTCATAAATACTGTTTTTTAAAAAAAAATTTTTATTTTCATATGTGTATGAATGTATTGTCTGCATGTAGGTTGGTGCACCCGTGTCGTGCAGTGCTGCAGAGGTCAGAAGAGGGTGTCGGATTCCCCTGGAACTGGAGTTAAAGATGGTTTTCAGCCACCATGTGGGTGCTGGGGATCGAACCTGGGTCCTCTGCAAGAGCAGTCGGCGCTCTTAACTGCTCGGCTATCTCTCCAGCCCGTAAATACTGTTTATTCTCTCAGACAGTTTTGTTTCTACTTTCATGTGATATATGCATACATGATTTTATGTACATCTATAATCCAAGATCTAAAAATGATATTTTCATTCTGAGTCTGATTTAATTCATGTAATATATTAATCTCCTGTTATATCCATTTTCCTGGAAGTTTTATACAGTTCCATTGTATTTACATACATATATATATATATATATATATTTATATAACTTTCTTTCTCCATTCTTCTGTTGATGGGCAACTTAACTTGGTTCTATAATTTATCTCTTGTGAGTAGTGCTGCAATAAACAAAAGTGTGCATGCATCACTGTGACATGTGGATGGGAGTCTTCACGTAAATACCTAGATGGATCATGCAGTACATCTGTGTTTGCATTTTGAGGAAACTTCATACTATTTCTACAGTGTCTTGACTAATTTACATTCCAATCAGCAGTGTATAAGGATTTCTTTATCTCTGAATCCAAATGACCATTTGTTGTCACTTTTTTTTCTTAATGAATGATTGTCATTCTAACTGGGATGACTCAGTGTAGTTTTAATTTGCATTTCCTTGCTTACTGACATCGGACAGTTTTTTCATATATTTGTTGGCCATTTGTAATCCATCTTTTGAGAACTGTCTGTTCATTCATTATCCTGTTTATTGTTTAGGTTTTTTAAATTCTTGGTATTTAGTTTTTTTTGAGTTCTTTTTATATTCTAGATAGTAATCTTCTGTCAGGTGTCTAATTAGTAAAGATTTTTCTCTCATTCTGTGGGCTGTCTCTTCATTTGATTGTTTCCTTTATTGTTCAGAAGCTTTTTAATTTCACGCAATCTCATTTGTCAATTGTTGAGAATATTTCCTGAGTGACTGGAGACCTATTCAGAAAATATTTGCCTATGTCTACATTATTATTATTATTTTTTTAGACAGGTCTCCCTATAGCCCCATCTGCTTTGGAACTCACTCTGTAGACCAGGCTGGCCTTGAAGTCACAGAAATCTGCTTGCCTCTGCCTCCCGAGTGCTAGGATTAAAGGTGTTTGCCACCATGCCCAGGTTAAAGAAGGGTCTTAGCTACTGTGTGGGCGCTGGGAATCGAACCCAGGTCTTCTGCTAGAGCAGTCAGTGTTCTTAACCACTAAGCCATCTCTCCAGCCCCTATGTCTACATTTTGAAGTATTGTCCCTATTTTTTCCTCTAATAGTTTCAGAGTTTCAAGCCTTATATTTAGATCTTTGATACATTTTGAATTAATTTTTATGTAAGGTGAGGGCGACCTAGCATTCTTTTTTCTTTTTATTTATTTATTTTATTTTATTTATTTATTTTTTTATTGATGCTTTGTGTATTTCATACATCATTTCCCAATTCAGTTCAGGCGTATATCCCCTTCCCTTCACCCCACCCCACCCCTACCCATCCCAGATCATGCATTCTGCCATAAATTTTCTGCATCTTTCTGTTTTTTTTTTTGTTTGTTTTGTTTTGTTTTCATTTTTTTTTAACAATAAGTGAAAGGGTGGGAGGGGTGGGAGAGGGACACGGGTGTATATTCAATTGGTGCATATTTGATGTGAGTTCAACAAGTATCCAGTTTTGCGACCTAGCATTCTTCTACATATAGGTAGCCAGTTTCTCTACCACTTTTTGTTGAAGAGGTTGACTTCTCAACAATATATTTGACATTTTTGTGAATAATCAGATGGCTGTCACTCTGTGGGCATATAATTAGGTCCTCTGTTTTATCCTATTGAACTACTTGTCAGTATTGGTCTAGTACTACACTGTTTCTGATACTATAGCTTTGAATACCTTAAAACCAGGTATGGTGATACCCTTTCGCATTATTGTTTTTGCTCAGAATTCCTTTGGCCAGCCAGGGTCTCTTGCACTTCCAGATGAATTTTAAGACAGTATTGGATTTTGTTTTTCTTTTTGGAGATACAGTCTCCATGTAGCTCGAGCTATCCTGGAACCTCTTATGTAGACCGACAGGCTGCCCTTGATCACAGAGAGATCCATCTGATTGTGCCTCCTGAGTGCTGGGATTAAAAACGTGTACCACCATGCCTGTTTCAGTGTTGGAATTGTGATTAGAAGTGGATTGAATATTTAGATTGTTTTTGGTACTATAGCCATTTTCACAGTGTTAATTCTGCCAGTCTATGAGCATGAGAAGTCCTTTCATCCTCTAGTGTCTTTGATTTATTTTTTTTTCAGTGTTTTAAAACTTCATTGGAAATACCTTCCTTTGTTGAGCATTTTACTTTTACATTATTGATTAGGAATTTTATTGTTATTCATGGCTATTGTGAATATGATAATCTTTCTCCTTTTCCTCAACATTTATGAAATATTTTAGTTATTTTTATTTTATATGCATGAGTGTATTGTCTGCAAGTGCACCTGTGTCATGAAAAGGCCATTGAGTTCAGAAGAGGGCATTGGATTCCCCTCAGAACTGGACTTACAGAAGGTGTTGCTTGGCTGAATCCAGGTCTTCTTCAAGAGCAACAGCCAGTGCTCTTAATTGCTGAGCCATCTCTCTAGCCCTTCAACATGTTTTTTTTTTTTTTTATTGGTATACAGGATGGCTACTGATTTTCTGTTTTGATTTTTGTATCTTGCTACATTTATGAAAGTGATCTGAATTTTCTTGTGGACTTTCTTTTGGATCTTTTAAAAACATTTTTTTATTTATTGTTTGAAAATTTCACAAATTTATACAATGTATTTTGATCATATTCACCCCTACCCCAATACATCTTGCTGTCAAGTTCATGTTCTCTCTCTCTCTCTCTCTCTCTCTCTCTCTCTCTCTCTCTCTCTCTCATTTTTAAATAAACAACCACTTAGTTGAATTAGTGCTACCTGTATGCATGTGGACCATCCACTGGAGCATGGCCATCCTACCAGTAGCAACACCACAGAAGAAAATTGACTGTCTCTCTGCAGCCATCAAGTCCCAGTAACTCCTCACCTAGGCCTGGAACCCCCCCGACCCTCTCTCATCCATGGTGGAATTTTGACTGTCTTGATATCCTACAGGTCTTGTGGCTGTGCGGGTACCAGCAGCTGCTGGGAGCAGTTGAATGCAATGGTCATGTCATGTCCTGAACACAGCACTTCACAGCACTCCGCCCCATCCTCTGGCTCTTCACTTCTTTCTGCCCTTCCTCCAAGATGTTCCCTATGCCTTGGGCAGGGGCTGGTTGATAGAGATGTTCTATTTAGGACCCAGCACTAAAGTCATTTATTCTTAGCTCTTTGACCAGTTATGAGCCTCTGCATTAATCACAGTCCACTGTAAAGAGAAGCTTCTCTGATGAAGGTTGGGAGAAGCACAGATCTGGGGGCAGCTCAGGCCCCTTCTCTGGGTCCACAGCTTCTGCCTAGGATCACAAATATAGGATCATATCTTAAAAAAGACACTTTTATTTCTTCTTTTCTTATTTACATCTCTGCTGTTTCCTACTCTTCTCTTATTTCTCTAGTTAAAGCTTCAAACTCTATGTTGAGATAGAGTGGGGAAAGTTTCATCCTTCTTCCTGATTTTAGTGAAAATGCATTGAGTTTTTCCTCACTTATAATGTTGGCTATAGGTTTTTCATATATGGTCTTTATTACATTGAGGGATATTATTTGTATCCTGAGTTTCTTTAGGGATTTTATCTGATTTTTATACATTATTGGATTTAGTTCACTGATACGTAAAACATTTGCCATCTTTATTTCCAGACTAATTCTCTGTCATTTATTTTTTAAATTAAATAATGCTAAAAGCATTAGACCCCTTAAAAAGGGGGTTTGTGATGAGTGCTGGCTTCAGAGAACATTACAATGTAATATTTATAATTTAAGTAGTGAATTCAAAAATTGACCTAGGGCTTCCTTTGTCAGAAAATTTCTTATTTCAAGTTCAGTTTCTTCAGTGGACACACTACAAGCTTTCTCATCTTTGGCACTATTGCCATTTTGAGTCAGATGGTTGTTACTTTGGGTGACTGCTCTGTGCTTTGTAGTGCAGTAAGCATTACCACTATCTCTGCCTACCAGAAACCCATAGAACCTACTTCCAGCTGGGAGAACCAAAACTGTGTCCAGAAATATTCAAGTGTGTCCTGACAGGATGCACTGCCCCTGACAGAAGTCTGATGATATGGGGACATGTGAGTTATCTGTTTTTTTTTTTTTGAGTGGATGTATAATAGTTTGTATTTTAATGATTTTTTTGCATTTTAATATAAGTTGTTAAGTATATAGATATATAGTTGCTTGTAAGACTTTCTTCCCATTATTTTAGTACCACTGTCATCTCTAGCTATGAGCTCAGTCATAACTGGTAGTTCATGTTTTTTCTCTTCTTTTCCTGATCACTGGGCAGGGCAGTGGGTCTCAACTCTGTTAGTTATGCCAGTGTGCCATAATCTGGATACTAGAAGTTCTCATGGCCAATGAGCTGATTGTTATTTCTAGACTCAACCTGGGTGGTATATTTTCCAAAGATAAAAGGAATGAGGGATTCATTCTAATATTCTACTTCAAATTTAGAATTTCTTCTTCTACTTGATTTTGCTAGTTTTCTATCTGAATCTCCTTTCCCCCATGCCAACTATCTAGACTCTCAATGATACTAACATAGTCAGTCCTGTTTTATTCTTTGATATGTGTAAAAGAACCTCAAAAAAGCAATGCCACTACAACTAATAAGGATATAGTTACAGAAAACAGTTTCATTATTATTTATAATTACTGTATTAATAGCTTTTATTTTGATAAATTTTCATAGATTTTATAAATGTTTTTCCCGAATGTAAATAAGTGTACCATGTACATCCCTGGTATTTGTGGAAGGCAGAAGAGAGTGCTGGATCCCCTGGAACTGGAATTACAGGTAGTTGTGAGCCACCATGTGGGGGCTGGGCACTTAACCTGGGTCCTCTAGAAGAGAACTAGGTACTCTTGACTGCTCAGCCATTTCTCCAGTCCCCATTTACATTTTAATTATGCATATATGTGCTTCTGTGTATGAGTTTGTGGATGTGAGTGCAGTGCCTGTAGAATCCAGCAGATGTCAGATTCCCGGAGCTGGCGTTAAAGAAGATTGTGAGCCCCGTGACCTGGATGCTGGGACTCAAACGTGGGTCCTCTGCTAGAGCAGTAGATGCTCTTAACTGCTGAGCCTTCCCTCAGCCTTGTATTTTTTTCAGAATACTCTGGGGTTGGAGAGATTGCTCAGTGGTTAAGAGGACCTGCATTTAGATCCCAGCACCCACACTGGATAGCTCACAACCGCCAATAACTCCAGCTCCAGGGCACATGACATTCTCTTCCGACCTCATCAGACTCCTGCACACATCACACACATCACACACAGACCCACAGACACACTGACACACACACTCACATGAATATGCACTTCTTTTTGTTTTTAGAGTATCACAGCAAGGTTGATCAGCAGAAGCAGTCTTTCCTCTCTCCTGGTTATGCCTCCCACTTGGTCTATTTGCCTTATTAGGTACATTTGTTTTATTTTGCTTTTAATTTCCAAGAATCAGTTTTTGAATTGAATTTGCTTTTGTAATTATATTAAATGCTTTCATGGTTTCACAATCAAATCAATAAACATTCAGAGACATGCAACATCTATCTTTTTCCTCACACCCTTCTCCCAGAGCTAACATTTGCCAGCATGCTACTTTACCTTTCTGCCAGTCAATGGAGATACACATATTCCTTGCCACTAGATAAATTGTAGCACATACATTTTTCTTACCATACATTTTTCTGCATTCTGCTATATTCACAGTATCTTGGAACAAATCCTTAGTCATATATGCTAATGCCCTTGATCTCCCTGACAGCTTCCGATGCTTCATTCTCTGTATTTTTCATAGCTTTGCAACCAGTTTCCTACCGCACTGCTCCTCTGTTGTTAAATTTGCATTTCCATGAATAGGAATGTGCATGTAGCACTTTATATTTTTTGCCACTGTATATTTTGGATATATTCCTGCAGCCCCAGGCTGTCCTGGAACTCACTCTGTAGGCCAGGCTGGCTTTGAACTCACAGAGAGCTGCCTGCCTCTGCCTCCTGAGTGCTGGGATTAAAGGCATGTGCCACTACACCCAGCCTAGAAATTATATTTTTTTATTCATTTGACAGTATATGGATTTGTCCATTTCCCCATAGCTTTCAGTAAAAATAAAAATACTTTTGGACAATCATCAATCCTAAGTGAAATTTTAGTTTGCATTCCTCTTAGTTTTAAAAGTTTTTATTGAGCCTTTGCAGACTTCATGCAACAGTTCTTAATCAAATTTAGATGCTCCCATATATGGCCCTCCAACAACCCATGGGGAGTCATGTATTTCACCATCATGTTAGTCTTATCTGGTCAAGTATTTGTGCCCAGATGTCCTTTGGTGCAAATTCATCCACTGGAGTATAGTCAGTCTATCTAGAGACTGTAAGTAAGGCCTATTCTCCCTCACCCAGCAGTAATCAGTCTCCAATAGTTTCCAGTCTAGGGCCAGCCTACCACCCACTTCTCTTGATCCATTTGGCCCTTGTCTGATTGAGTTGACATGGGTCTTGTGCTCCATGCTACCATTGCCACAAGTTCACATATGGAAGCTTTCAGTGGCCTAACAGCCCCTGCTTCCCCACAATCATGAACCAGCCCTGGTTCTTACAATCCCTCCACTCTCTCCTCTGCACTGGACCTGGAGTTGTGAGTCGGTGAGGTTTCATATAAAAGTCCTATCCAGGGACACACATTCTGCAGTTTATTATTCTTTAAAACTTGGTGGTTGTGACTTTCTTTGTGCATCATACTCTGTTGTACAAAGAAGCTTCATTGGTGAGAGTCGAGGGAGGCACTGTGGGAGCTTCTCTCGCTATGAGCAGGTATAACACAGTCCTGATAAGGGAAGGGGAGCACAGTGGCCGCCTATGGTCACTGTAGGGAACTGACCCCTAGTCACAGAGGTCAATTGATTATTTTTTTATTTTTAAAACAAAATACATTTATTCAACAATAATGATATATTTATAAGTTATAACATCAATGAAATAAAACTATTTTTCTAGGTGTTATCAAATGTCTGACATGTTACTCTTTGAGATTCAGATACAATAAATCACTATTAACTGGAATTCTCAGAAATTTCATAATTATAATTACCTTAAAAACACTTGTTTGACATTTCCTTTTGGAGCTTGAATCTTCACACTATATGTTTGACTAGCTAAAATTCTTTTTTTAAAGACTAGATGGTTTGGTAGTACTTACAAAGAACTGTAGCCTACAGAAATATTCCAACAACAAAACAATTTACAATTCATATGTAAAGTAAGACAGCCTCATGGAATCACAGTAGATACTACTCATTAGGGTTCATTTACATTGAAAATGTGATAAAACCTGGAGAGAACATTAAAAGAATGTAAAGAAAGTACCTGAGTATACAAACTCCTTAGTTTGCATTTTACAATTTATTATTTTTTTGTTCTCTTTTCTAAATATTATAATATACCCAATGTACATTTGTTTATACACACATACACACACACACACACACATATATATATATATATATATATATA
>VZQC01003677.1:513132-548802 GCA_009823505.1 Rhizomys pruinosus | reverse complement strand
ACCTTGTTTCCTGTGCTGCTGCTGTCTGATTTAGAAAGTCTTTTCCTACACCTATGTCTTGGTATGCTGCCAATTTTCTCTTATGTCCTTCCAGAGTTTGGGGTTTCAAATTGAGTATCTTTGATCAACGGCTTATGCGGAGTTGCTTTTTATGTACACAGGTGAGTCTAGGTAGAGGTGGGGTTTAATTTAGTATTTTTCTCAGAAGTAGGTATGATCCAAGTTTGCGCAGTCACTTGCTGAAGCTATAGCGTGTCTTATTTCTCATTGATTGTCTTTCGTTGGAAACCCCCTATGTCAAATATATAGAGGGTGGATGGGAAATTGATAATGTGCTCAGGTTTGGATGTTCATTTTTATGTCCAATTGAGTCTATGGACTCTGTTTTTTTGCCAGTAAAGGAGCTAACACTGCAGCTAAAAACTACTTGAAAGATGACAACAAATGGACCCTAAAACAAACAGACAGGAAGAAAATAACAAAAATCAGAGGGAAATCATGAAATAGAACAAAGAAAACATATAAAAAATCAAAGCATCCAAAAGTTGGTTCTTTGAGAGAAATAAACAAGATAGACATACCTGTAGCCCAGTTAACTAAAGAAAGAAAGAGCCAACTCCAAATCAAGAATTGTATGACAGGGGAAATATCACACCAGACAATGAAAATGGAGAATCATACAGGAGTACTTCAAAAACTTACACTCCACTAAATTTGAAAACCGAAGAAAATGGATGATTAATGAAATCTGGGATTTGCTAAAGCTCAACCAAGAAAGAGTTGACAGCTTAAACAGACCCTAATATATGAAGAATTGAATATGTAAAAGAGCCTCCAACTAAAAAAAGACTTGGCTCAGATGGTTTCACAGCAGATTCTATAAAATAGTTAAAGAGCGACTTCAACCATTATATTCAAGCTGTTCAGAAATATAACAAGCAGAGGGAAATCCCAAATTCCTTCTATGAAGCCAGCATCACTCTAATATCAAAACCAGGCATGGATGCTACCAAAAAAAAAAAAAAGAAAAAAAACGAGAACGCAGACCTATCTCATTAGTGAACTAAGATGCAAAATTCTCCACAAAATACTGCAAATCTGCATACAGACAATCAACACCATGCATTAAGTTGGATTCATAACCAGGGTTGCAAGATGGGATCTTAAACATATGAAAATCAGTAAATATCATAAAACACATAATTGGACTGAAAGGACAAAAACCACTACCATCACTCAATTGAGCAAAAAAAGCCTTTGACAAAATACACATCATTCATGATAAAGTACTAGAGAATGGACTGGAAAGATCATTCCTCAAATAAATCAAGCCATATACAAGAAACCCACAGCCAATATATCCTAAATGGAGAAAAGTTAGGTTTCCCATAAAGGTAGGAAAACCCAGCAAGGCTGCCCCTTTCACCATTCCTCTTCCATATAGTGCTTGAAACACTGGCTAGGAGCAAATAGGCAAGAAAAGGAAATCAAAGCAATATAATTGGAAAAACAGGAAGTCAAAACTATCCCTTTTTTGCAGATGATATGATAGTTTCCTAAGGGATGCTAAAAATTCTACCAGAAAACTCGCTAATGATTAAGTTCTGTAAAGTGGTGGGTACAAAATTAACCTTAGAAAAATCATGTAGCATTTCTTTACACCAAGCAACAAGCAACTGGAAGGAATATAAGGAGACCTTCCCACTCACAAATACGCCTCAAAAACAATAAATACCTAGGAGTAAACAATAACCAAAGATACCAACGATCTCTACAACCAAAATTTAAACTCCTGAAGAGGAGATTGAAGAAGAATCAGAAGATGGAAAGACTCCATGCCTCCATGGATTGGAAAATTAAATGAGTAAAATGTCCATTCTAGCCAAAATTAATATATACGAATTCAACAAAATTACAATTAAATCCACCAGGACATTTTCACAGGCTTGGAGAAAAAGATTCATAAATTCATATGGAAAAACAAAAGACCCTGAGTAGCCAAAGCAACCCTGAGTGAAAATAGCAATACAGGGGGAATTTCTTTTTTTTTTTTTTTTTGAGTTCTGAGTGGCTTTACTTTTTTCTTTTTTTTTTTCTTTTTTAACTTTTTTTTTTTTTTTTTTTTTTTTTTTTTTTTTTTTTTTTTCTATTCAGTTCAGGCATATTTCCTTTCCCTTCCCCCCACCCCCCCCAACGAGATCAATGCATTTTTCCCATAACTGTCCTGCATATTTCTCCTCAGTCTTTTTTTTTCATTTTTTAGCTAAAAGTGATAATCCATGAGTACAAGCATCCTTCATGTAAACCAATTTGCAGGCTGTTGTGCCCAAACCCCCACAGCCCCCTCCCACCTCCAGCGGGGTGAGGGGTTGTCATGTTCAATCAGGTTGATCAAATGAGTGTGTAAGACTACATTGTTCTCGTAGTTCACCATTCCCTCCCAATCCAGCACCCTTACATTCTACCACCCCCCTTCTTCTGCAGATTGTTCCCTAGGCTTAGAAAAGGGGAACGGTGGAGGAAAGCAAAACAGTCCACTGCTCTCTGGAAGGCTGGTTGTTCTGGACTCATGGTCATTCTTGGCATGGTCTGCGGCTGTTCCTTCATGGGCTGACAGTTTGTTCAGGATAACCTTCGGATCCTACAAATATGAAGACATCAAGCACTTAGATATTCATAGGTATTTTAAACAGCATTAATATGTTTGTAGGTTACTTTGGTATAGACACATATATGTTTAGTATGATTGTGTGATCCATGAATTACATTTTTTCCCTGTTAAATATGAGCAGGGTCTTACTGTGGCTTATGACATTCCTAACCTGCTAGAGGATGTAAGCTTGTGGCATCAGCCACTGGGTTATTCCTCCAGGGAGAGAGCCAATAGCCAATTAGGTTTGGGATATACAGGCATTATGGCTGCCTCTGCTGCAACAGTATTTCCAGGCAGGGAGGTGTATGCTGTGTTGACGGTGGAGTCTTGCTTGACTCAAGGAGACCCGTATTTGCTTTATTGGTTAGTGGCCTTTGGTAACACTCTCTGGTGTTCCAGAGGCCATCTTGTACACTTGCATGTGTGGTCTCTACATCTTTCCCATGTTAATGTCCAGGTCTTAGCAGCAGGGCCTTATACCCTCTTTTGCAGGTATCCCAGTTTAGAGACAAGGAGCCTTTACTTTTGTGGGGGCTTAGATTCCTGGCCAACATCTCCTGGTAGAATAAATCCATTGCTGATGTCAGACTCCTGTATTGATATATTTTGCTTAAGTGCATAGTTTAAGGACTTTAGTATTATATTTGGTTCTGAACAGAGAATAATCCTTTCACATTCTTATGTCTATTAGTCAATTAAAGAAGCAGTTTTACTGGTTTTATAAGAGATTACCTTATAATAGTTGTCTCAATTTCAGTTGGAGAGCGACCTCATCATCATCATATTTCTCCTTGTTCTGGGGGGGAGGCAAGAAATTCTCTCATATCAAAATCTTTGCGGCACCTAGAAGGTAAGTTTTCATTAGGACTCATTATATAATAGTTTTTGTTACATGTAGGAGCCACAGAGGGGTTCGATGTTTAGGCAACTGAGGCTTTTCTTCCTTTCGATGTTCAGACGGTCAACCTTTCATGGCACTTTCTCGGTTACATCCTCTACAATGCAAAGCTGTATCTTTTTTTCTCAGCCGTTAAGTTGGTGACATTTTGTCCTGTTGGAACACAAATCTTTTCCCATAGTTAGTTTTTTTTTTTTTTTTTTTTTTTTTTTTTTTGGTCTTTCGAGACAGGGCTCCTGTAGCCCCAGCTGTCCTGGAACTCGCTCTGTAGACCAGGCGGCCTTGAACTCACAAAGATCCGCCTGCCTCTGCTCCCAAGTGCTAGGATTAAGGCGTGCGCCACCAAGCCCGGCTCCCATAGTTAGTTTTAAGATTTGAATTGCAAGGTTTTTGACGAGAAGGTTTCATGTCTATCGTTACCCCCCCTTTTTTTTTACCCATGAGTCTCCAGAAGACAGTTTGTATTATATATAACTATAGGGTGGAATCAAGGCTCAGATTTTCATCAAATTCACCCATGTTTTGGGTGACTATATATGATTAACTTTGGGAGCAAACTTAATTTTTATGTTAAATCATCTTAAAGAGAATTTAGGTGATACTGTACAACAGAGAAACTATAGAGAACATTTGTATGTGCCCATCCCAGAGTTATTGCTTACAAATTTTATGTAAAAAAAATGTGGGCAACAGGGATTATATCTCCTTTAACATCGGATGCATTACCTATTTATCAGTCTGTTACAATAATGTTTGGTAATAAATCAGACTTTATACAATCCCCAAACACCATGTATCCTGTAGGATGTCTAGGCAAAACTGGGTAATTGTTGAACTCACATCAATAAATATGCATTAACTGAATATAACACCCGTGTCCCTCTCCCACCTCTCCCCCCTTCCCAATTCCACCATTTCAGTCCGTTTTCTGATGCATCTTCTGTCGTTGTTGTTCTTTATTATGCATCCCTCTCCACGAGAAATATTTATATCTGGGTTATTGGTACTAGCATCCACATATGAGGGATCACCTTGTCGTTTGTTTTCTGGGACTGTGTTACTTCACTAACATAATGTCTTATCTTCCATCCATTTACCTGCAAAGTTCATGATGTGTCCCTCTTTACCACTGCTAAGAACTCCATTGTATACATGTACCACCATTTTCTCTATTCACTCGTCAGTTGAGGGACCTGGGCTGGTTCCAGCTTTTTTGCTATTTGTGAACAGAGCTGCCATAAACATAGTGTGCATGTATCTTTGCAGTAAGATGTGTCTTGTGGGTATATACCCAGGAGTGGTTGACTGGGTCAATGGAAGGCTTGTTTTGAGTCTTCCAAGGGTTCTCCTACTGCTTTCCATAGTGGCTGTCCAGTTTACATTCCCCCACCGCATGGAATGAGTGTTCCCCTTTCCCCACAACCTCTCCGCACTTGGTATCATTTGTGTTCTTGATCCTAGCCAGTCTTTTGGAGTAAGGTGATCTCAAAGTGGTTTTAATTTGCCATTTCCTTAATTATCAGAGATATGCTGAACTGAACACTTCTTAAGATGTTTCTTGGCCATCTCTATTTCCTCCTCTGTGAAGTCTCTATTCAGATCTTTGCTCCATCTTTTGAGTGTTTCATTTGTTTTCTTTCTTCTTTGTTTTTTGAGTAGCTTGTGTACTCTGGAGATTAATGCTTTGTCAGATGTGTCTGCAGTGAAGGTTTCCTCCCACTCTGTGGGTTTTCTCTTCAGGGGGAATTTCTATACCAGACATCAAACTATACTACAGGGCTGTAGTCATAAAAATAATTCTTCTTAATGTTGGTGTAATACTGTATGATACAGAAGTATCATAATTAATCTAGTTGTTTTCCTACTAGTGCAACTGTCTTCCATCTCCACTCCTTTGACATTGTGTGTGGAAATAATATCTTTAGGGATGTTAATACTTTACATGTTTGTGAGGCAAACTGCAATAGTTGTCCAAATAATCCTAACAAGTGAAACAAGGAAGTCAGCGTAATAGTTGCCCCAAATAAGAACAGTCAGAACTGCATGTGACCACTGTGCATTGTTCTGATTACCTGGGAAGCATTCAGTTACCTCAGTGGGCAGGAGTAATGATCAACTGTGCCCTAGGAGCTGACCACAAATGGACAGCTTTTTATTTACTCCTCAAATCATGATGGGGGTGTTAATAAGTGATTGTTAATTAATCCTTTAAGATTGCTCTAGAGCGAATACCACATTCCAACAGTAAGCCAAAGAATGAGTATAGGGAAAGTATGAGCATCATCTACTGTTATTGTGACAAGAAAATAATTTTAATTTTATGAAAAACTTTTCTAATTTTACCAGTCTTATTCAATAATGCCATCTAGAATTCCTTTTGGGTGAATTTGATTTTCTTTTCTTTTTTAGAAAAAGATATATTATTATTATTATTATTACTATTATTATTATTACTGTTGTATGTGTGTGTATGTGCATATGCGTTAAGGTGTCCATGGAGGTTAGAAGAAAGCATTGGATTACCTGGAGCTGAAGGTACAGGCAGTTGTAAGTTGCCTTGCATGGATGCTATGAACCAAACTTAGGTCCTCTACCAAAGTGGTAAACACAATTAGCTGCTGAACCTATTCTTCAAGATCAAAATTTTTTTTGTTAATACTTGCATAATACTCCAGATACAGAAAATACTATAATCAATTCAGCTGTTATCTTATTAAGGGACCTGTACTTCATTTCTATTTTTGTAATATTATGTGAGACTTAGACAATGATTTCTTAGATATAATTCCCGAAGCACAAGTAAAACACAAAAATAGCTAAATTTAAAACTTTTATGCACCATAGAACACTGCCAAAAAGGGAAAACTGCAGTCCACAGATGGGGAGAAATGCTTGGGAATCTGATATCCCATTTGAGTCTAGTATCTACAATATATTTGACAATCCTTACAATTAAAATAGAAAGAAAAATAATTAAAAAATCAGGTAAAAGGAGGTGAATAAGTATCTAAAAAAGGAAAGAGTTAGCTAATAATCACACAAAAAAATGCTCAGTATCTTTAGTCATTAGGAAAATAAAATTTTAAAACCATATTGAGAAACTATAGCATATACACCAAGATGATTATAATAAAGCCCAACAGAAACAAGTTTAAGAAAGCTTTGGAGAAACTGGAACTTTGTGTATTCCTAGTGAGGATGTAGAAGGATGCATCTTCTTTGGAAAATAACTTGGGGCCTTAAATGTGGAATCATCATTAAACTCAGGCATTCTTCTCCTAGATGCACAAAAGAGAAACTGAAATGTGTGTCTCCCCTCAAACTTGTACATGATATTATTATCTGGCTTATTCATTATAGCAAAAGGGTAACACGCCAATTGCTAATCAATGAATGGATGTAAAAATGAAATGTATTGTGTATGTTAAGCCAGCCTGGTCTATATAGTGAGTTCCAGGCCAGTTAGGGCAACCTCATCTCAAAAAGACCAAAAATGTAGTATATGCATACAGCAGAGTTTATTTATTTATTTTTAATTAATTAATTAATTAAAAAAATTACAGCAGAGTTTTATTCACCCATAGGAATGGAGTGGTGATATATGTTACCACATGAACTAACTTTAAAAACAACACAGGTCTCCTGATAACCTGTAGCGTGATGCTGGCCCTTCACATTGCTGCCCTTCATCTCTAATCCAGTGTACTGAGGGGTTCTTTTTTATTTTTAAGAATATTTTTATTTATTATTGCTTTTTAATTTTATGTGTATGAGTGTACTGAATGCATCCAGCTCATGCAATGCTAGCAGAGGTCAGAAGAGGGCATTGGATTCTCCTGGAACTGGAGTTAAGGATGGTTGTTAATTGTCATGTTGGTGCTGGGATCTAAACCTGGGTCCACTACAGGAGCAGGCAGTGTTCTTAACTGCTGAGCCATCTCTCCATCCTTGGTTTCTTTTTTTAAAAGAAAAAAGGTTATTGAATTTACCTATTGAAAGTATATAATTCAATAGTTTTTGTTGTGTTTACAGCCAGGATAAATCTTAAAATATTTTTCTTATGCTGAAAGCAAACATCATATTCATTTTCAATCACTTTATGCCATCAACCCCCTTTCCTCAGATAGCTGGCCCTCGGCAACCACTGCTCCACTTTCCAACTCTTTCGATATACCTATTCTGGACATTTAACATTAATGGAACCATATAGTATGTGTTCTTGATAGCTGGCTTCTTTTATGTGTCCAAAGTTCATCCATGTGGTAACATGTCACTCACTACTTCATTCATATGGATGAGTGGTACTCACTTGTATGGATATACTGCATTTTACTTTAAACATAATTTTATTTGTGACTTAGTTTGATGTTGAGTTGCTCATTTCTCTTTTCAATGTTTCATGTATTCAACAAATACTTAAAATTAGAAAGTTGGACCAGATGACCTCAAGATCTTTTCCAAGAATCTTCAATGCTAATTTTGTAGCACTGAGTGTCTTGGCTGAATTTCCGTCTTCCATCTTGATTTCCCAGTGGATCATAGCAGGGAGCTAGAGATAGACATTGCCTCAGCAAACTGTTCCGCTCACCCTACAATTTTCTTGATCATCCCTAGTATTCAGAGAGTTTTATGTAACAGATGTGATGTCTTTTTCATTACATCCTCTACAAAAATAGACTTTGTATCATGGTCTCATGGGAGAAAACATTGTTCTACCCCCAACTTTGCTTGAAATTTACATCAGGCTCCCAAGATGCTCTGGTCTCTGTGTCTGATTCAATTGTCTTCTCTAACTTCTGCATTTGGAGCTACAGGAGAGGTTACAAGTTTCTTCCCTGTTAGCTCTTGGAAGGTTGCCTTCCACTGGAAGTTCCAGTCTGAAACATTTCATGAATCATCTTCTGGTCTCTTATCCCACACAGAAAAGCGCTGCTTTGCTCTAGACTACCATTCCATTTGCTCATGTCCATTTCCTGCCAAAGTAACCATTCTCCCCCAAAGAAAATAAAAGATGTTCTGGGTTATTCAGTATTATATGCATGTGGACAAATGAGAAATTAATATGTGGAGCCCAACAGTAATGAGGTGATGATCAAAGTGGGATGGGATGACCCTACAGGAATCCTTTGTAATGAGCAATTAATTATTAAAACCAGAGTCCAAGTATATTTGATTACTAAATCAATCAGCCTGAACTTGCAGTCTCATTAACACTAGAGGGCTGAAAGCCAATTTACCAGAAATAGATGAATATCTTCCATTTAAAACATATAAATAATATGTACTAAAGACATTGTAATTTTGATAATAATATCTTCTATATATAATATGTAAAACTAATAAATAAATTCTTTACAGATAAAATTCACCTATGAATAGTATCTTTTATTTTCAGAAGAATCAAAATAGATTGCCTGTGGTTCTATTAGCTACATGGATATACAGACATGGTGGTTGTATTTCCCCCTAAGATGAACTTTTTGTGTGTGTTTCCATTCCCCTGTCCACTATACTTTTTATGAGAAAAATACAAATGAATTCAGGAATGAAGAAAAAAAATACAAATGAATTCAGGAATGAATGAATCTTTGCTTCCCAAAGATTGATAAGCAGATGCCCTGAATGGCTATCTAATGACTAAAAGCTTATTATTTCAAATCTATACAAGTATCAAAATACTCACTGATATTTTTAAAGGAAGAAAAATAAGTAAACAGGAAATTTAATGAAGAAATATGTTAAGCAACAGAGGGCCTGTGCCTTGTCTCTTCCTGCCCTCCCATCTTCTCCTCAAATTTCTCTTTTGATTTAGTTCCCATGTGAAAAGCTTTCTGCTTTATTTTCCCTTAACCCTCATGGAACAATAAAAGTAGTTCTGGGGGCAGGGGTTGTCCAGTAGCAAAAAAGTGGTAATTAATCCCAGCTACTGAAGCTCATGTCATGGAGGCAGGAAGATAACAAGTTCAAGTGCTATCTGGGCTAGAGTGAGTTCAAGACTAGCCAGAGCATCATAGTGAGAGCTCATCTCAAAATAAATAATAAAAAGAGGAAAGGAGGAAGGGAAAGGGAGGGAGGAAGGAGGAGAGGGAGGGAGAGGGAGAGGGAGAGAGCTCTTAGTTCAGTGGTAGAGTGCTTGCCTACCAATCATGAGCCCCAAAGTTCAAATACCTTCAACAGTGAAAAGAATAACAACCAAACCCACCACCACCTAATTAGTTTCCATGTACAAATACCTGCAGTAAGTATTCCTGCTATATTTGAAAGCAGTATAGAGGCCAATACCCATGGCTCCTATAAGTAAATTCTACTTTCTTGACCTGAAGCCTTGTTCTATAAGGTAAAAAATATCTTTCTTCTAAAATCATGATGGAGAGAGTTGAAGATTCTTACACACACACCCCAGTTACACACACATCATTTTACATTATAAGGATATAAAATTTATTGATGAATAGCAATTGGAATGATACAGACATGCCGGGGAACTTTTCCAGAGTT
Source organism: Rhizomys pruinosus (assembly GCA_009823505.1). Lineage (NCBI taxonomy): Eukaryota > Metazoa > Chordata > Mammalia > Rodentia > Spalacidae > Rhizomys > Rhizomys pruinosus. The sequence continues at coordinate 538,753 of VZQC01003677.1, read as the reverse complement.
TTAAAGGCTTGGAGGTGTTGGGGAGCCTTCATTAAAAATCAGAGCTTCATGAAGGCAGGAGATTTTGTCACAGATCTGTAGCAGACACTCAATAAATACTCGCTAAATGAAAAGGGTGGATTGCAGTACAGGTCCACACTGACAATCCCATGATATTTAAAGTGGTCTTGGCAGTGAATTCTAATTGGTTCCCTTTCATCCATTAGGAAGCATTTGGGAAATGACTTTTTGAACAAGTAATAAAATTTGCACTAAATATTAGGAGACTTTTCACACACATTTACTTTGTACTTCAGATTTTAAAATTCAGGTGCTTTATTTATTTATTTTTAGAGTGGCATGAAGAAAAAAATGAAGACTTAAATACCACTTCCTTTTAACTTGATTTATAGGTTCTACATATCCCAAATGCAGCATTTCATAGAAATTTATAAGCCAATTCTAAAATTTATGTGAGAGTCCAAGAACCTATCTTAGCCAAAACAATTTTGAAAGAGAAGTACGACACTGGGGGATTTACACTGCTTTATTCCAAGACTCATTATAGAGCTGTGGAAATCAAGATGGTGTAACATTGGCATCAGCACTGGCAGATCCATGGAATAGATTAGAAAGCCCAGAAATACACTCGAACAGCATGGTCAATTGATTTTTAACAAAGGTGCTGTGCCAAAGAAATTTATTGAGGAAAGGAAATTCTTTTCAACAAATGTTACAGGAGTAACTGAATATCCTTTTCTACATAGAAAAGGAAAGAAGCTTGGCTTCTGTTTTATAACATATGCAAAATTAAATCTGGGGTGGATCATAGCTCTAAACATACAACCTGAAACTATAAATTTGCTGCAAGACAGTAGCGAACAGTTATTGTAACCTTGGGCTAAACAAAGATTCTTAGAACACAGAAAGCAATAATCATAACAGAAAAAAGAAATTTTAATTTTATTAAAACTAAACTTTCCTCTCTAATAGACATGGTAAGATACCAAGTACTAGAAGAATGTCTTGCTGGTCATGTATTTGATGAAGGATTTACATCCAGAACATATGAAGAATTCCCTCCCATCATGCAGTAGTTATGAAAGGTAGAATACTAAACATAATGAAAGACCTGAATTCATACTTTGCAGAAATGGTCAATTAAGCATATGAAAAATAGTGTAACATCAGTGCCATCAAGTAAATGCGATTAAACACATTATGAGACTACTGTATAATTATGAGAAGCTAAAATTTAAATGAATAGAAATATCAAGTGCTAGCAAAGGTGTGGATTACTGGACCTCTCATTAACCACATGTAGGAATTATGATGCAACAAAGTACACTTTGAAATACTACTTGATTATTTCCTATCATTTAATATCTATATTTACCTCTCTCAATATGTATATACCGTAACATAAGTATTTTCTTCTGAAAAATAAAAATGTATGTGATCGACAGTTGAACTAAAATATGTATCTGTAAATACTTTCTCCCCTTCTGTGGCTCTTTTGTCATTCTTTTTACAATTTTATTCACACTTTTAGATTTATTTATCTTTTTTCACATAAATTTATTTTTATTTTTTTAACAAATCTAGACCCGTGTCCCCTCCCATTCCCCCACCCCACCAGAGCTCATGCATTCTGCCAAACATGCTTTTCATCTCTTTCTCAGTCTTTCTCACTATTCTCCATGAGGAAGTTGACTGTACACTTTTAGATTTAATGAACTCCATTTTTTTATGGTTGCTGCTTACTATGTTCTACCTAAGAATTATGTCAAGTAAAAGAACTATACAGGAGCTTTGGCCTGGGAGCTGGTGCTTGTACCTTCTAGCTCTGATCCATCCTTCTGGGCCCTTGGTTGCATGGGCAGTGTGGCCCTAGTAGCCTGGGGAAAAGCTCTCTGGGAAGATAAAATACACAGGAGTCAGGGGATGCCTAAAACTGGCAAAGACCTGAAGCTCTGGGATTAATTATTGTCCTTTACATTTGCTAAGTGCTAGAACATTCTCTAATGTTTTGAGCTAACCTTGTAAGTACTTGTGTTCTGGCTCATGATCCATCTGACTGTGCTTCCCTCCCTCTTGCTGTCTACTGAGCTCCTTTGTCTCTGCTATAGTTTGTCTGGCATTTCTGAAATCTTTGATTCCATGGCTTCCTCATTCTTTCTTCTTTCTACTGGTTTGAATATTTTGGTGTCTGTTCTCTTCTTTCAGTGGTTGCCCTTCTGACTTTTATCAAGAATACTTGAATGACAGGATGCTAAGGTATCATTTATCTCAATTACTCTCCTTAACATACATAAGCCACTTTACCTGAATTCATCCATTATAATTTCTACACCATTTTTAATTGAAATGTTGAGGTTTTCATACAACATAATTTGATGGTATTTAGATTCCCCAGCCCTGTCCACATCTCCCCTTCTTGCATCCCACCCAATTTAATGTACTCTATTATATGTGTAATAAGACATATAAGGTCTAATTTATGTCCCCAAATGTCCTTCAGTGTGGGTCCATCCACTGGAGAGCCTGGTGAACCTTCTGAATCCTATGACAGAAAGACACTGCCTTTCCTCCTTCCAGCAGCCATCTATTTCCTAAAGTTCTTTAGATGGGGTTGGAGCTTCTTACCGGTTTCCTCATACCTGTGCTGGGATTTTTGTCTTATCTGAGCTTGCATTGGACTTCTACATGCTGTCACTATTGCCGTGAGTTCATATGAGTGACTACCCAGCTGCTTAGAAAACTGTTTCCTTGTGGTCACCCTTCACTTCTGCTCTTAAAACCTTTCCAAGCCGGGCGTGGTGGCGCATGCCTTTAATCCTAGCACTTGGGAGGCAGAGGCAGGCAGATATTTGTGAGTTCAAGGCCAGCCTGGTCTACAGAGTGAATTTCAGGACAGCTGGGGCTACGGGGAGACCCTGTCTCAAAAAGACCAACCCCCCCAACATCTTTTCAATCCTTCTCCCACTGTGATCCTTGAGCCTTGGGAAGCAGAAGCTTGATATAGATGTTCTATTCAGAGATAAACACTCTGCAGCCTCTTGTTCTCTGCACATTGATCACTTGTGGGTCTCTGTGTTAATCATCATCTGTTGCATAAGAAAATGTCTCTGGTGAGTGTTGTGACGTGTCAATCCTGCTAAAGCTGGAGCTGTGTGCAGATCTCTACATCATTTTGGTAATTTATTCTTCAATATTTTCCATCACTTATTTTTATTAAACTTTTATAGCACAGTTTTCAATCAAGTTTAGACCCTCTCCTCATCCATGCCCTTCTGACCCCTCATCAGACCTCTTGTATTCCACCATACATGGTAAGACCTACGTATCCAGTCATTTTACCTGTCTTTGTTTCCTTTTGTAGCCTCTTGGGTATAGTCATTCTTTTCTTCTGTCCTCTGTCTTGTTTCAAATATTCTCTGTAGGGCTGGTTTGGTGGAGAGGAATTTTTTCACCTTGTTCATGTCATGGAAAATTTTCCATTCCCCTTTGACTATGATAGAGAGTCGTGCTGGATAAAGTATTTGGGGTTGCATCCATGGTCGTTTAGGTGTGGGAATACTTTGGTACAGGCTCTTCTGGATTTCATAGTTTGCGTTGAAAAGAGAGCTGTCATTTTGATGGGTTTCCCTTTATTTGTAACTTGTTTTTCTCTAGTGGCCTTCAGTACCCTATCTTTGTTCTGTAATGTAATGTTTTTAGCATGATATTCCATGAGGAGTTTCTGCTATGGTCTAATTTGTGCTTTATATGCGCCTTGAATCTCTATAGGTCTTTCCTTAACTTGGGTAAGTTTTCTTCTATAATCCTGTTGAAGATTTGTTGAATGCCATTGGCCTGAGATTCTTCTCATTCCTTTATGCCTATAATTTATAGATTTGGTATTTTCATGTTGTCTCACATCAGTTAAATATTCTATTCCTGTGGGTTTTTAAAAATTTTTTATGTAGTCTTTGCTTGAGAAATCCAAATCCTCAACTTTGTCATCCAGTCTTGATATTCTGTTTTCTCTTTCATTTATTCTGCTTATTAGCCTTTCTACTCTTGTTTCCAATTGGCTCATTGAATTTTTCAATTCCATGTTAATTTCCATTTGGGTTTTCTTCACTATTTCTTTATCTTTTGTGAATTCACTTTTCAAGTCATGCATTGTTTTTGATATTTCATTAAGCTGATTTGTATATTCTTGGGCTTCCATTATGAGTATATGTCTTTGTTCTTTGAGTATTTGAGTTGTTTGTGTTTTCTTTAAGTTCTTGAGTCATGTTTATGATTGTTCTTTTAAATTCTGCATCTTGGGGCTGGAGAGATGGCCTAGCGGTTAAGAGTGCTGACCGCTCTTACAGAGGACCCGGGTTCGATCCCCAGCACCCACATGGCGGCCGAGAGCTGTCTGAAACTCCAATTCCAGGAGAACTCCAGCTCCAGGGGAATCCGAAACCGTCTTCTGACCTCCGCGGCATTGCACGACACGGGTGCACAGATCTGCATGCAGACAATACATTGATACACATACAGAAATAAAAATAAATAAATAAATAAATTAAATTCTGCATCTTGGGTTTCCTCAGGGTGGTTCTCATTGTATTGCACTTCTGTAGGATTAGTGGGTTTTGTTGGGGGACATTTTCCCTTGGATTTTTATATCGTTTGTATTTTTGTGCTTCCATCTGGGCATATGGTTGTTCTTTGTTGGTTATGTGTCAAGTATGAACGTTTACTCTGCTTTTGTTTAATTTAATTTTTGTTCTGTTTGTATCGTTTATGTAGCTTGGTTGCTTTTCGTTCAAAATTGGAACTAATTTGGTGCATGTTTCAGGTTCTCATAGGGTAGTTGATTGGTCTGGGTGTATGGTGGGACAGGATGGTAGGTAGGCTGGTCAGGTTAGTAGAGGAGATGGTTTGTGTCAGACAGATAAGGAGCTAGGGAATTTAGTTAATCTGTGTTAGGAAGATAGTGTAGAGATCTGAAGCAGAAGAATTGGAGCCCACCTGTGTCTATAGCTGCCAGAGGGTACAGGGTAAGAGGAACGAAATAGAGATGCAGATGGGGTAGGTGGGATCTGACCTACCAGAGTCCTGGGGAGGCAGTTCTGTCTGGCTGGTCAGGAGCCAGAAGAGATGGGCCTGTGGAGCTAGCCCTCAGTAGGGTAATGAGAAATCTATGCTAGAGTATTTAGCTAATCTGGATTAGTAGGCTAAACCAGAGATCTGAGGGTTATGAATTGTACATTGTCTGCTGCATTAGTAGTTATTATTATTAAATCATTATTGATTTTTTCTACAGGGTCTTATCATGTAGTCCTTGCTGAGCTAGAACTCACTACATAGGCCCTGCTAGTCTTGAACTCATAGGATCCTCCTGCCTCTGCCTCCATGTACTGAGATTAAAGGCATTTGCCACCATGCCCATGTATTAATAATTTTTATAAAGGTGATACTAACTTACATTTACCAATATATCTACTTGTTTCTTTGCCCACTGCAGCTATTTGTCATTGGCTTCATCTTTCTGGGTTCATTTTTCCCATTATTAAGGTTATATTAGTCTGGTTTTGGGTGTAACAAATACTTGAGAAAATGACAACTGATAATGAAAAAGAGGAAAGGTTTATTTTAGTTCATGGTTTTAGAGCCTTCAGTCCACATTCAGTTGACTCCATTGCTTTTGTGCCTGTGGTGAACCTTTAGTGTACCATGGCAGAGAGTAAGGGTGAAAGAAGTTGCTTTACTGCACAGTATTTCAGTAGTGGGAACCAAAGAGAGGAAGAGTCTGGAGTTCCATACACATATTCCTTTGAGGATACACTCACAATGGTCTACCTTCTTTATATTAGTCACCACATCTGTGTTCCACCATGTCCCAGTAGTACCACAGGCTAGAGACATAGCCTTGATCACATGGACCTTTTGGGAACATTCAGTATTTAAACTGTAAAATGATTTATCAAAATTAACAAAGCAAAATTCTGACCACAGATTTTAATGCTGAGACATTGAAAATTATGCACACTTAATGGGCCCTAACATCCAGAAGACAGGGTTTCTTTTTGAGAATAATGGTTCCTTTTCTTTCTATAAATGTTTATAATATAAATATATTCACAGTTCCACCCAAAATTAAACTTATTAATTTATGTTTATATAAAAAAAGAATTTATCCTGCAATCTACTCTTGTAGATCTCAGTTGGCTTTATCTGGGATTCTGTGATCAGGCAGAAGTTAGAACTAAAAGTGGTTCACAATTCTTCATATAGGTAGGTCTTATTTATATCTAGAGTAAAGAAGATGACATTCAGGGAGCAGGGTGGGGTTCAGATGATTGGCCCAGACTTGGCTACTTGTTTGAAGGGTAATGGTTTGTTTACATTACCGACATAGGTTTTAGTTCACTATTAGTAAGGAAAACTTGAAGCCAAACTTAAAGTATGTATGGGGCAGCTTTAGACCAAAATTAATTAACAATTAACAACAATTAGTTGTTCATTCTTTTGTACTTAAAATTATTTTATAGATTTATATTTGTATATAATACACGAATATGGTAAATATTAGGAACATATATGTGACTCCTCAATAAGAAAACAACAAAAACTAGAATTTCAGGTGAAGGTTGGAAAATAGCTTATTAGTGTATTTCTTCCTACCTAGAAAAACTAAATTTTCATCATTTTTAAATTACTCTTTTTTTTATTGAGGTTTTGTGCATTTCATACAACATTTCTTAATCAAAGTTAGACTCATTTCCCCTTCCTTTGTTGGGAACAGGTCAGAAAGAGTTAATCAGAAGGAAGGAGTTAACTAAAAAATTGAGTTAGTTAAAGCAAGCCTGGTTCCCATGACTACCTTAAACACAAGAATACAGTTTGGCTCTGAGTTCCTAGTTCCCAGAGCTAACTGGGGTCAGTATGAACTTTCCCAGCCCTGAAGGAGTACATTTACTCTCCAAGGGGCTTCACGTTGCTAACTAAAACCAATCAGCATAAAGGTCACCACTGCTTGCATTGTGTTTCTATAGCCTCACAATTGTGTTTCACTAATAATCACCAATGCTCCCCTGGTTTGTGTTTCTTTTTGCAGTTTTTTTTTTTCTTTAAAAGTTCTCTGTAACAGACAGTGGAGGTCGCACATGGGTTGTGTCCCTGGTGCATCAACAATTTGGCCCCCTCCTGATGCACCATTTTTCTCAATTGGGCTCTGGTGCACCAGCAAATTAAATAAATTTTGTTTCAAAGATTGAATCCTGGGCTTGAGAATTTTTCTGTGCTTTTTTCAAACCTAAAACCTTGCCCACCCCCCATCCCTCCAGAGCTCATGCATTCTGCTATACATATCTTTCATCTTTTTCTCAGTCTTTTTTTGAGGCAGAAGTTTACTGTTTCGGGCAGAAGATTACTGTTTCAGTCAGTTCTTTGATTCAGAATTTTTGTTATTTTTGTTCCTTCCAATTTGTATTGCTCCAAAATATGCATATACACATGCCACACATACACCAAAATCATGCCATCTGAAGATAAGCTATTGGTTAACTGCAAGACATGATTAGGGATTCACATTTTGACAGAATTGTATTCAGGTAAAGAAAAATATTACTTTACGTTCCTACATTACATATCAAGTTGATAAGTAATATCAGGTATTATATTTACTAAAAAAGAAAGGGAACTCCCCCCCACAATTATTCAATTTGCCTTACAAATAGAGATTTAGTGGTAGGATCCACAAATGAGGGACACCATACTTTTTTTCTGGGACTGTGTTACTTCACTTAGCATAATGGCTGCTAGTTCCATCTATTTACCTGAAAAGTACATGATGTCATCTTTCTTTTCTGCTGAGTAGTACTCCATTGTGTAGATGTACCACATTTTCTTTATCCACTCCTTGGCTCAGGGACACTTGGGTTGCTTCCAGCTCTTCACTATTGTGAAGAGAGCTACAATAAACATAGATGTGTAGGTATCTCTGTGATAGGATGAGTCTTGTGGGTATATACCCAGGGTGGTATGACTGGGTCAGGTGGTAGGCTCATTTTGAGTCTTTTTTTAATAAAATACTTTTACTGATGTTTTGTGTACTTCATACATCACTTTTCAGTCCAATTTAGACACATTACCCTTTCCATGCCCCAAGTCCACCCTAGTTCATGCATTCTGCCATACATGTCTTGCATCTTTTTCTCAGTCTTTAAAGTTTTTCTCTGCAGAGGTTTATTGTTTGGGAAGAAGTTAACTGTTTCAGTCAATTCTTTGGTCCAGTCCTTATGTTGTTTTTGTTCCCTTCCATTTGTATTGCTCCAAAATATGCCCATATAAATATCACATATATGCCAAAATTATGACCTCTGAAAATAAACTGTATGTTAATTCCAAAATATGTTTAGGAATTCACATTTTCCTTTTAATTTTATATTATTCTAAAATATGAATACATATCTTCCATTCATATACTACAATTACAATTTCTAAAAATAAGTGGTAAGTTAATTCTAGAGCCCATTAAGGGATTTACATTATAACAAAACAGTTGCTTTCAGATAGAAAGAAATATAACAATAACATTAGTCAGCTTGCCTTTCAACTAGGGATTTGGTGCTAGCATCCACAAATGAGGGATACCATTTGTTGGTTGTTTTTCTGGGACTGTGTTACTTCACTTAGAATAATGGCTTCGAGTTCCATCCATTTACCAGAAAAGCTCATGATGTCATCTTTCTTTACTGCTGCATAGAAGTTCATCGTGTATATGTACTGCATTTTTGTTATCCACTCTTCAGTTGAGGGGCATTTGGGTTGGTTCCAGCTCTTTGCTATTGTAAAGAGAGCTGCAATAAACATAGATGTCCATGTATCTTTGTGGTAGGACGAGTCTTATGGGTATATACCCTGGAGTGGTATGGCTGGGTCAGATGGTAGGCTCATTTTGAGTCTTTTAAGCATTTTCCATACTGCTTTCCATAGCGGTTGTATGCATTTACATTCCTACCAGCAGTCAATGAGTGTTCCCCTTTCCCCACAACCTCGCCAGAATTACAGAGTCTGAAAATAAGTGGTAGGTAGATTGTAGAGCCCACTAAGAGATTTACATTATAACAACACGGTTGCTTTCAGATAAAAAGAAATATAACAATAATGTTGTTCAGCTTGCCTTTCAACTGGGGATTTGGCATTAGCATCCACAAATGAGGGAAACAATTTGCCATTTGCTTTCTTACTTGTTTGTTTTTTGAGTAGTCTATATATTCTGGGTGTTAATGCTCTGTCAGATGTATCACTCGTGAAGATTTTCTCCCATTCTGTGGGTTTTCTCTTCACTTCCTTGATTGTTTCTTTTGCTGTACAGAAGCTTTTGAGTTTGATAAAGGCCCATTTGTCTACTGTTGACCTTATTTCCTGTGCTGCCTGATTTAGAAAGTCTTTTCCTATGCTATGTCTTGTAGGTTGCTGCCAACTTTTTCTTCTATTACCTTCAGGGTTTTGGACTTCATGTTGAGATCTTTGATCCACTTGGAGTCGATTTTTGTACAGGGTGAGAGGTAGGGATTGAGAGTTCACACTGCCTTCCGTAGGGGTTTCATGAGTTTGCATTCCCACTAGCAGTGGGTGAGTGTTCCCCTTTCCCCACAACCTCTCCAGCATTTGGTATTCTTTGTTTTCTTGGTCATAGCCAGTCTTACCAGAGTAAGATGAGATCTTAAAGTGGTTTTATCTTATATTTCCTTAATTATTAGCGACATTGAACACTTTTAAGATTTTTCTCATCCATCTTTACTTCTTCATTTGTGAAGTCTCTGTTCAACTCTTTATCTTTTGAGTGCGCCATTTGTTTCCTTGCTCCTGTGTTTTTTGAGTAGTTTATATACTCTGGATGTTAATGCTCTGTCAGATGTATCACTGGTTAAGGTTTCCTCCCACTCTGTGGGTTAATTTTTGTTTTTGAGAATTTCATACATAGGTGCACCATCCTTCCCTCTCCTCCAACTCTTCCTGTGCTCTTCCTGTGACCTTCTCACCCTCTTGAATTCCTCTATCTATCTATCTATCTATCTATCTATCTATCTATCTATCATCTATCTATCTATCTCTATCATCTGTGTATCTCTCTAGGTATCCATATATCTATGTATCTATCTATGCATCTATGTATCTATCATATCTATCTATCTATCTATCTATCTATCTATCTATCTATCTATCTATCTAATCTGTCTATCAATCATCTATTCATACATCCATACATCCTACTGTGTTCATTTAATGCTGCTCACATGTACATTTGTTCAGAGCTGACCACTTAGGATTGGATAGCCTTTCAGGGAGCTCCTCCCTGAAGAAAACTGATTCTGCCATCTTCAACATCCATTGAGTGTAGGTTTTCATCTATGCATGGAGCTTTATAAAATTTACCCACCCACACTGGCATATTAACTGGTATGGTTATTACACAGATCTTTTTTAGGCCATATTGCTGCAATTTCATGGGTACAACTTCCCTGTCATGCCTAAAAGACTCTAATCCACACAGTCTTAAAATCTTTCTGCCTTCTTCCACCATGTTCCCTGAGCCTTAGCTGTACGGGTTGTGCTGTAGATATCCCAATTGGGGCTGGGATCCTCACAGTCCCTTATTCTCTGCACTATGATCACTTGTGGATCTCTGTAGCAACCTATATCTGCTACAACGTGAAGCTTCTTTGATGAGGGATGAGAGCTATACTTCCGTGAGTATAGATAAGAGCTTAGAATACAGGTAGAAATAATTTTGATTCAGGAAAATGGCAGTAGGTTGGTCTATCTTAGGATCTGTGACCTCTTTGGACACATGTAGTTGACTAGGTTTACAATGCCATGCATGAATCCCTCCACTCACCATTGAGTAGGTTAAGTCCACTTAGAGAGCTATTCACTCCCCCCTAGATATAAGTGTCACTATTGCACCATTAAGGATATCTTGCTAGGCCAGTCATTGCTGTAGTCTGCAGGCTTTACAGCTGGGTAGGACTATTGGTTACCTTTCTTCCTTGACAGCTTGCATAGCACCTTCAGATATTATGAACATCAGTCCCCAGAGAGGAGGCTTCCAGGTCAGTTCCAGCTCAATTATTCCAAGTCCTGTGTCATAAGCATGTGGTGTCTTCAACAAAAGGGTCTTACCTTCTAGTAATGGGAGGCAATCAAGGGTTATGGAAATAGCCTACATTGTTTTGGGAATCTTCTGAATCTCCATGACTAACAGCTTGAAGGGAGTTCTCCCTGTCTGGCCCAGGTTTTTTTTGTTAGGACTTGAAGGGAGCATTATTATCCTGAGGGGGATGACTCCATTTAAACTAGGTGCCTTTTCATGGCACCTGTGTTCTACTCTCTTCTTTTCTGGAGCTCTTTCTTTCCCCCACCACCATGCTCTCTTTCTATTTCCTGGCTCCTAGGGTTGTACCAGGTTAAATTCTCAAATGTAATGATTTCAACTTAGGATCCTAAATAAAGGAGGACGTGGACTGTTTGTCTTTCTGGATCTAGCTAACATTACTCAGTATAATATTTTCCAGTTCTACTCATTTACCTGCAAGTTTCATGATTTCTTTATTCTTTACAGCTGAAGAGAGTACAAATGTGTGTACATATCACATTTTTGTTATCCATTCATCAGTTGATAGACATCAAAGTTGTTTCCATTTTTCAGCTATTGTGAAAAGAACAGAAATAAATATGGATGAGCAGCGTCTGTAGTAGGAATATACAGTCCTTTGGTATATGCCAAGGAGTAGTGTAGCTGGGTCATATGGTAGATTTATTTTTAGTTTTTTGAGAATTCTTTATACTGATTTCCATAGTGGCTGCACTAATTTGCAATCCTATCAGGAGTGCACGAGGGTTCCTCTTTCTCCACATCCTTACATTTATTGTCTGTTACTACATTCAGCATTTGTTGTCTGTTATTTTCTTGCTCTTAGCCATTCTGATCAGAGCAAGATGAAATTTCAAAGTAGTTTTGATTTCTATGTCCTTGATTTCTTAGGATGTAGAACCCTTTTAAGATATTTCTTAGCCATATTTATTTCTTCTTTTGAAGAAGAAATATGGATCTCTATTCAGATCCATAGCCCATTTTTGATTAGGTTATTTGTGTTTTTGAGTGTTTATTTTTTGAGGTCTTTGTGTATTTTGGATATCAATCATTTAATAAGATGGATTACAGGCAAAGATTATCTCCTACTCCATGGGCTTCCTCTTCATTTGATTAATTGTTTCCTTTGCTGTTCAGAATCTTTTTGGTTTATGAGGTCACATTTGTCAATTTTTGGTCTTAATTTCTGAGTGAATGGAGAAAGTCCTTTCTTGCCCTTGCACAAATAGGAAAAGTAGTCAAATTATCTTTATTTGCAAATGATATGATATTATACATAAGAGATCCTTATGTATAATATACATAAGAAAATTCTACCACTTTCAGCAAAGTGGCAGGATATAAAATGAACTCAGAAAAATCATTAACTTTTCTATATTCCCATAGCAAACATACAGAGAAAAGAGGTCATGGAAATACTTTCATATACAATAGCCTCAAAACCCATAACATATCTAAGAGTAAACCTACCTAGGGAAGTAAAAGACCCTTGAAATGGCAACTTTAAATCTCCAAAGAAAGAGATTGAGGAAGACACTAGAAGATGCGAAGTCCTCCTTTGCTCACAGATCAGTATGATTAATATGATGAAAATGACCATCCTACCACAAGCAGCTGATAGATTCAATGGACTCACAATAAAATCCCCATGATATTCTCTTTACAGAAATAGAGAAATCATCCTTTGAAAGTACCAAACCCACAGACAGACAGAGCAATTCTGAATAAAAATAATAATGATGGAGGGAGGATTATACTACATTTCTGTTATAGAATGCAGCTATATTATTAGAATTGGCATGGTACTAGTGAAAAACAGACATGTTGATCATCTGACTGGATAAAAGACCCCAAATTACATGTAATTTCAACCATCTGATAGATGCTTATGATGCAAAAAATACACACTGGAGGAAAGACAACATCTTCAACAAATGGAGCTGGGAAAATTGGATGATCATGTATAGAAAAATGAAATTAGACTCATATCTATCACCATTCACAAAAAATCAACTCCAAATGGGTCAAAGACCTCAATATGAAACCTGAAGTGCTGAATCTGCTAGAAGAGAAACAGAAACAGTAATTCATTCTTTCAAAAGATACCAAATATGGGGAATAGACAGAAAAAGGTATGGGTTTTTGGAGTCTTAATGAGAATTTGTAAGCACAAAATCCTGTCTGAAATGTCTTTCAACTATTCTGATAGTGGGCAATAGACATGCTATGTGTAGTTTGGTCATCTGACCATGTGAACCTAAAACTACTCCAAAAGAATAGTAAAAAAATCGTATACATATATACAAACAGATAAAAATAAACACAGATTTCTTTGCTTGAGAGAGGATTAGGGATACACAATTTTCCTTGACAATATATAAAATCAATACATTCTTTCCTGTGTATATAGAATTATTATATGTGATATGTGAATATAAATATATATGAATATATAAGCACTCAAATTCAGCCATATATATATATATATATATATATTATATATATTTTACTATCTGTGGTCAGGAATTTCAAGATGGTGTCTTCGAATGTCTTTTGTGGGTAATCAGGTGACTGTGTTTCAAGTGAAAAAGACAGACTGGTAATCAATGGAGTTTGGAAAGCTTTTCTTGGAAAGCCAAGAAAAGGACCATGGCATCAGTAAAGACACAGGGATTGATCATAGTCATACTCTAGGCAGCTCATCAGATTGAAACTCATGTAGTCTTCCTTCCCCCCTGGGCACAGTCCTTAGATTAGTAGAAGCCCCTGGAAACAGTCTTGGGCAACATGCTAAATACTGAAGACTTGTAATTGCTCTCCTTGAGAAGGGGAAAAATAGCCTGGATAATGAGCTGCTGACTGGATGTTTATGGCTGAGAAATCCCATAACCCTGTAATTTGGCTCCTTAAGGCCATGTTCTTCTTCAGAGCAAAAGCCCAGGGTCAATTATTGTGGTTGGTAAGCTTTCCTTTTGGGTGTTAGTCAGGGCCAATTTTGCATAAAAGAAGGGTTTCCTTGTTGGCACTGGCTCACTCCAATTATGGATTCATACTGTGGGATTGCCTTAAATCATATGCTCCAGGGAGCTGAGAGGTTGGCCAAGGGCATTGCCATAAAGGCACTTCCCACCACAGCACCCAGCAGCACTTGGCTGCCACTCTCTCTTTAAACATTTAGTTTTCTTACAAGAGTCTGGATTCTAGAATTAGAAACCTGTAGGAAGATCCAGTTTGAATTGGGGGCTAGTTCTCAGCTAGCACCCCTCAGGGCACCATGTGGATGGGAGTCAGGGGATTTCTTTGACCCCGCCTCAAGGAGGAGCAGACAATGTGGCCTAGGTGTGTGATGCTGGGTGGGGCAACAGTGTGCAATGGTGCAGAGTTGGGGACCTGTGATAGGCTCTGGGAGCTGAGGTCTTTTGGCTTATAAAAGCAGGCTGTAGTGGGCAGTAAATCTAAATTCTCCATTACCATCATTGCAGAATTCCTGGCCATCATTATTTTTTTGCGTACATACAGGCCAAAGCAGGCCTGCATTTTGTTTGGGTGGCCAGTGGGTTGGAAAGGGGTTCTTGGACCACCAACCTAGATAGCTGGTGTGGTGAAGTGAGTTGTGTGTGGACATAGGCTGAAGATAGGCCGTCAGCCATCAGCCTGAAATTCCTGTCCAGGGGTCAGCAGTCTCTGGGCAGGTAGAAAATCACTGCCAAGAGTGGGAAATGTGTTCCATTGTTCCAGGCTAAGGGCCTGAGGCGGAAGTACCTCTCAGGTCTGGAAGTAATCGACTGGTCTCTGCATTTGAGAGGCCAGTTCCCTACAGTGGCTGTAGGCTGGCACTGTGTTCCCCTTCCCTTAGCAGGGCCACATTGTACCTGCTAATTACAAAGAAAGCTTCCTACAGAAACCACCCATTGCTAAACCACAGCAGTGATCATTTACTTGTCTTTGGGATCAAGGCAAATCTGTCTGAATGCCCTTGGCTTCATCTTCTGTATCTACTCACAGGAAACGCCCCTTTCCTTTTTAATTATTTTTCCTATGAGTATCAATGCTTTGTGAGATAATTGACTCATTAGAATGCTAGGCTGCACTCACATCGTCAACTCAGGGCAGATCTTATGCTTCCTCTCCTTTGATTCTCATGACTAGCTAGGTGAAAGGTGAATATTTCCAAAAGGACTGTGTTATTTTGGGAGAGAATATGGGATAGGGAGACATCCAAGGGTGGCAATCATCTTTCCATTCTGCCTATGTAAAGGATCTGGACACATTACTCCATCTTTTTAAGCCTTAGTTTCCACGTGTGTGAATGGAAAACAATCACATTTCTTTCACAGTTTTGAAAATTGGTCAAGATGCCTTGAACAGAAGGCCTGTGTATTGCCTGATGCACATGAATGCTCAGTCCATTGTCTTTTTTATCTTCTTCATTTTTTTTTTTTTGGTATTTTTGAGACAGGGTCTTCCTTTAGTCCCAGCTGTCCTGGAGCTCGCTCTATAGACCAAGCTGGCCTTGAACTCAGAAATCCACCTGTCTCTGCCTCCCAAGTGCTAGGATTAAAGGCATGTGCCACCATGCCTGGCTATCTCCTTCATTTTTAACAAGAGTTTTGACATATGGAACTGAGTGTCAGAGGGGAAGACACTTGCCAAGGACCACAGAGGTGGCAGTAGTAGAGCTAACCCACCCTTCAGTCCTTGCTTGCCATCCTCTTTATTTGGGATGTGCCCAGCTGCCTTCTCCAGCAAGGGGGAGGGACAGGGCTGTGCTCTCTCCATCCCATCCTTCTGTGAACAACTTCTAGAAAAAAGAGACATTTTTGTGTGTGCAATGAGTTTCAAGGAAATTAATTCCTTTTCTTTATATCTGAGCTCTTGTGACTTGAATTGCATGCAACTTTTTCCAGTTTTTAGGAAAAAATTCCAGCAAGGATGGTGATTATTTTACCTGAGGCTTGAGAGCCTAGGGATGGCAATGTAGTTTGAGGTAAGAGAAGATTTCTGCTACAGAGGGGCTAAGGTCCCTCCCCAAGGTAGATGGTGGCCCCCAGCTCTCTGAACAAGCCTATAATAGACAATGCTGGGCTGTTTATGCTTTCTACTGCTTCTTTTTCCTCAGTTGCTTTAAGTGGATCAAAGATTTTTATCCAAGTAAATGACAAAAGTGATTTATTGCAGGCCGTATGCTTCAAAGATAGCCACAAATAGAAATCAACTTAAAAGTAAAGTGAAAAACTTTCTATTGTATGGTTTGCAGTTGCTGCTTTGAAACTCTGTGTTTTGAAGGGGCTGGTAGTTTCTAACATTAATGATACCTGCTGTGTGCTAGGGCCATTTCTACCTGTGGTGGATCTACTTTAGATATTGTCATGGAAGTGAGAAAATGTCTTGTGGGTTTGAAAAATGCTACAACCACCCACTGCTTGAACTAGGTTTGATCTCTTTGGAATCTAAAAGAAAAATACCCAAGTGGGCTACTTTACCACAAAACAACACTGACAAACAGCTTTGGAGGCTGTTTCTTCTATATCGTGCTGGGATGTGAAAGCTCACAGGATTATAGCCCTTAATTTGGGCCCTCAGAGTCTTATTTTATCCTTCCTATCTCATCTCCCACTCACAGCACTGTCATCTTCAGCTGACTTCAGGAAACAATGGTGCTGAACCGTTTTTATAAGAATGGCTTGGAGAGCAGGAACAAAATGCTATTTCAAAAGGTGCTTTCTTGGATAATGTAGAAATGTCTAGAAAAAAATTCCATAAATGTGTATATTTGAGGCCTGGCATGATTTGCTTGTTTTTGCACCCTAGAAGGAAGATTTGGGCTTTTAGTTCAATGGAAAGAAGGGCTGAAAGAGACACAAAGCATTGTTCAGACTCACAGTCACACTGGCTGTTGGTAGTAGACCTGAGAAGGGATGATATTTTGTTCTGATTCCAAAGTCTGGAAAAGACCAATTTCCCGGGTCCAGCCGCTGGATGGGAGACATTCTTCTTTACGTAGTCTCTTGATTCTATTCGCTTCATCCAGACATCGAACAAGGTCCATCCACACAAGGAAGGTAAATCTGCTCAACTCAATCTAGGGTTCAAGTGTTAAGAAACAATTCAAAGATGTATTTAGAATGTTTGACAAAAGAACCGAGTGCTAGACTAGTTGGCACATAAAATTAACCATCAGAAATAAATGTTATGGACTGAATGTTTGTGACCCTGTAAAGTATGTATGTTGAGGCCCTAACTTCCAAGGCAATAGTGATAAGGCCTTCAGGAGGTGATTAGATTTAGACACAGTCATGAGGGCAGAGCTTTTATAATGGATTTAGTGTCTATGAAGAAGAGATACTATGTGGCCTGGAGAGGTGGCTTGATCAAACAAGCATGAAGACCCAAGTTTGAATTTTCAACACTCATGTAATAAGCCAGATGCAGTGACAAGTGTCTGTAATCCTACTGCTGGGGATGCAGAGGCAGCAAGATCCCTGGAGCGTACTCAGCTAGTCTAGTGAAGTTGAATTCCAGTTTCAGTGAGAGACCCTGTCTCAAAAAATAAAATGGAGAATATATAAAACCATCTGATATCAACCTCTGGCTTCAAGATGTATGTGCACAGATGTTCATGCACTCTTCACAGGTATACATATATATATAAACACATACATATGAATACAACATACATACACAAACATACACATACACACACACGCGAACCTGACCTTGGTGGCTACCTCACCTTGGATTTCCAGCCTTTAGAAAGAGTCAGAGAAATAACATTTATGAGTTGTCTTCAGCAACATCAAGAAACTTCTTGCAGGGTTAAATGTGATCTCATTCCTGGTCTTAAGGATGATAAGGGACAGAGGTATATCAAAAGAAACAAACAACAACCCTGTGCAACTGTGGTTTCTTCATTTATAGTATCCCATGTCTCTACAAAAATATGACATTCCAATCATAAAAATTCAGTCCTAAAGCTTAAGAACTTTTGTATTTAAAATACAATATGATGAGGCAGGAATGGAATTTTTTGGGAAAATGTAATGAGGCATTTGCTTTAACATAAATATGACAAGTGCTAGAGGTGAAATGCAAGGGCAGGCTCTTCCACTGAGTAAAGATGACTGTGCCTTGGGCTGGAGAGATGGCCTAGTGGTTAAGAGCGCTGACTGCTCTTACAGAGGACCCGGGTTTGATCCCCAGCACCCACATGGTGGCCGAGAACTGTCTGAAACTCCAATTCCAGGAGAACTCCAGTTCCAGGGGAATACGAGACCCTCTTCTGACCTCCGCGGCATTGCATGACACGGGTGCACAGACTTGCATGCAGACAGTACATTCATACACATACAGAAATAAATAAAATAAAAAAAAAAAAGACGACTGTTCTTGCTGGTGGATATCGACTGGGGACAAATGTTTGCCAGTAGTGATATTATAGCTCTGGCATCCTGTGGTTGATTGACTTTAAAACATTGGTTTTAATGAACATGACTTTAAATGGAGTACCTGTTATAATTCAAAGTCAAACAGAAAATTTTGTTGGGGAAGGGAAAAAGAGCACCATACTCTTGCTTTGAACTAATCTCCTCCTTCAACAAAAGGAAGCAGTACTGAAGCCAATTGCAGCATAGCTCTGCAAGGTGGTTTATTTCCTAATTCCGTTCAGAATCACTTATCTGTGTAAATAAACTGATTCCAGAAGATTAGCCTGCCAGAGAGAAGCTTATTTGCTAATTTACGAAGCTGTTATTCAAGGTTGGTGGTTACTAATCCTCTCTTCTTTCCACATCAATGAGGATGAGATATTTGCCCCTTCTCAATAAGGGTCCTTAAAGTGGGGTCCCTGAAACTGTCAGAGATGTATGCAAAACTGGGGTGTCGCCTTGTATCTGGCACATTGTGCTTCTTCCCCACATATGTGTGCTAAAGGAATGACTATATAGGTGAGCTAAGGTCCAGTTTGTCAGGAGGCACTAGCGAGGACGCACTCTGACCCATTCATGCTATTTTCTAAACCTAATCCCTTTCTGCAACACTGTGGCAGAACACATGCTGTTAGTCATTGAAACATGTTGGCTACTTAGGCTATCTAGCACACCGTTAGTTGAAATCCAAGTGGCGGATTCCATATAAGCTGACAGGGACTATGTATTGCTCAAGTTTTGATTTATAATGATAAGTTTTTTTGAGAAGGGACAGGTAGATTTTTATCTTACTAATCTGACTTGTCTCACTGTGGGTTGGCTGATTTTTCTAAAGACATAATGACTCAAGCTGTCCACAAGGTACTTCCTAAGAAGTATTTCCTTTTTTGAGCTAATGAGAAGAGTACAATGGAAAAGTAACTGAATGTGGAGTCAGATGACTCATGTTCTAACCATGAGCATACCAAGAATGGGGCATGTGGCTTTCAGTACAGTACAACTTCTGTCACCTCTGCTGCCTTCATAGCAATTGTGAATACCCATGCTGCTGCCTGGCAAGGTTAGGATGATTTGGTTTTATAAAACAACAGTAGATAAAAGGTCAGTATACACTGGAAAGTGCTACCTTGTTCCTAAGAACTAAAATTATGAGTTGCATCATTATCAGCAAGAAAACTTTCTACCATTAAGAGCTGCTTTATCATGGTCCTCCTCTCAACAAGGGGACTTGGTCACACAGCACAAACTCATTTTTTACCTGTTGACTAAGTTAAGAACAGTCCAGAGGATGGGGAGATGGGAGATGATTCAGTGGAGAAGGAAGGAAAGACACCTAACATCAACCCTGGGATTTCACACAAAGGTGTATACTCATACATAGATGTGCCCACAAACATGTGTGCCACACACACACACACACACACACACACACACACACACACGCACACACACAGGAGTCCATGCTGTTTTCAACCCTACAAATACATAGTCAGGGCCCATGCTTGTCCTATGTAGCTTGGACCAGCAGCCCCCTTGCTGAAAGAATGATCAAATACAGAAGTTCCTATGGGCATGATTTGGTTTATCAATTCATGTAACTTCCTGTATCCTCTTTGTTATGTTAACACACCATCATGAAACTTTATGGACCATCCAGCTGAACAAATGCTTGTGAAGGACTGGGAGAAAATCAGAAATATTTATGACCTATAAATATTACTACTAAGTTGCTTTCACTGCTAGGAGGGCAATAAATCAAATGCAGTTTTATCTGTAATAGAAGAAGGAAAGCTAAAGCAAAGCTATAGACAAATGGTGTTGGAGGGGAGAATAATTGTTATTAGCTGGAGGGTTCAAGAAGCTAGTATGAGAGTTTAGAAGTAGGATCTGAAATATGTGCAATCTTTTGTCAATGGAGAAGAGAGAGAAGAGGATTACAGGCTGGGAACACTGTGAACAAAGGCATAAAAATAGGAGGAATTTATCTGAGCCTGGGAATTGACAATAGTAGCTTAATAGCAGAGTGAATCAGAGGAAGGCCTCAAAAACATACATAATAGAGCTAGTGACCACATGTGAGTGGTTTTCAATGCAAGCGAGTAACAGTCATGTGGTTTTTAGCTTGAAATAATTTATAAAGCACTAATAAAAATATAAAACACAGCTATTTTCCTAGCATTGGTGTAAGACAGTTTAGTGTTTGTCATGTATTTCATATTTTCTTTCAATCTTTTCTTCTGCTACATTTATAGATTACTTTCTCTTTCCTTCCCTAACATTTTTCTTTTTATTCTTATTTTCTCTTATTTTTTTATGTGTATGAGTGTACTGTCTGCATGTAGGTTGGTGGACCCATGTCTGTGGTGCAATGCCTCAGAGGTCAGAAGAGGGTGTTGGATTCCTCTGGTACTGGAGCTAAAGACGGTTCTTAGCTACCATGTGGATGCTGGGTATCGAACCCTGGTCTGCAAGAGCAGTCGGTGCTCTTAACTGCTGAGCCATCTCTCCAGCCCCCAACAATTTTCTTAAATGTATTCTTACTGTTGTGAACACATCTTCTTAAGTATATGTAGTGCCCAAAATATAAAATAGGCTAAGTGTCCCCAAGCTGATGGCTGAGCAAGTCCAAAGAAAAAATTTGTGTGAAGGAGCCAGCCTTTTGACTTTCCGTTGAAATATAATGCAGAGAAAAATAGAGGTTCATTGAGTTCAGATTTTAATTAATAATTAGTAATATGAGTGTCTTCATGTGTGTGCAGGTGTACTTGCATATGTGAACATGTATGTGGAGGTGAGAAGACAACCTTAGGTGTAATTCCATAGGCTCCAACCACCTTCTCTCATTGGCCTGTGATTTGCTGAGGATGCTGGACTGTGTAGCCAGTGAACCCCAGAGACTTGCCTCTTTTCTTCTCTACTGCTAGGATTACAAACATGGTCTACTACATACACCTGGCTTTTTCTATATGGGTCCTGGGGGTGGAACTCAGGTCTTCATGCTTGTAAGGTGTATTAGTCACTTTTCTGTTGCTGTGATAAAACCACCATGACCAAGGGAAATTATAAAAGGAAGACTTAATTTAAGCTTATGATTGACGGTTCCAGGGAATTAGAGTCCATTGTGGTGGGAGGCATGGTGGCCGGGGCTGGAGCAGAAAGCCAAGTTCACATCTCACAATGAGCACAGGAAGTCAAGAGAGAGAGCCTCTGGAGACTAGCAAGCTTGTTAAGCTCTCTAAGCCTGCCCCCAGAGAAGTACTTCTTCCAGCGTGTCCACACCTTCTAAGATCTCCCCAACAGTGCCACCAACTGGGGACAAAATGTCTGAATACTTAAAGCCTATGGGGGACACTCTCATTCAAACCA
The DNA here is from genome assembly GCA_009823505.1 of Rhizomys pruinosus. NCBI lineage: Eukaryota > Metazoa > Chordata > Mammalia > Rodentia > Spalacidae > Rhizomys > Rhizomys pruinosus. The sequence goes on along the minus strand of VZQC01003677.1, from coordinate 516,841 downwards.
CCACATAAAGCAAGCTCTTTACTGACTGAGGTATCTTCCAAGACCCAGACTACATTTTTCTGAAAATTATAATACAAGTAGATACAGATAGTAGGATGCCAAGTTCCTGATATATCTATCAGGACAATACTTGATGTTTGTCCAAGTTTATCTAACTCTTGTGAAAGTACTCTGTTCTGTTATATCTGTTGTTAAAGTCTGCAGGAGGTTTCAATATTGGGGGCAACTTAGCATTTACTGCAAGGGTGTAGACACAGTAACAAAACAGACCTTGTGGCTGTGCTAAGAAATCAGTCTTTCCAGAAAATTACTTGGTTATTACAACTACATCCAGTCTATTTAAAAATAAATCAGTTTAATGAGGTCCCATTTGTCAACTGTTGACCTTACTTCCGGTGAGGCTGCTGTCTGAGTTAGAAAGTCTTTCCCTATACCTATGTCTTGTAGGTTGCTNATCCATTGAGTGTAGGTTTTCATCTATGCATGGAGCTTTATAAAATTTACCCACCCACACTGGCATATTAACTGGTATGGTTATTACACAGATCTTTTTTAGGCCATATTGCTGCAATTTCATGGGTACAACTTCCCTGTCATGCCTAAAAGACTCTAATCCACACAGTCTTAAAATCTTTCTGCCTTCTTCCACCATGTTCCCTGAGCCTTAGCTGTACGGGTTGTGCTGTAGATATCCCAATTGGGGCTGGGATCCTCACAGTCCCTTATTCTCTGCACTATGATCACTTGTGGATCTCTGTAGCAACCTATATCTGCTACAACGTGAAGCTTCTTTGATGAGGGATGAGAGCTATACTTCCGTGAGTATAGATAAGAGCTTAGAATACAGGTAGAAATAATTTTGATTCAGGAAAATGGCAGTAGGTTGGTCTATCTTAGGATCTGTGACCTCTTTGGACACATGTAGTTGACTAGGTTTACAATGCCATGCATGAATCCCTCCACTCACCATTGAGTAGGTTAAGTCCACTTAGAGAGCTATTCACTCCCCCCTAGATATAAGTGTCACTATTGCACCATTAAGGATATCTTGCTAGGCCAGTCATTGCTGTAGTCTGCAGGCTTTACAGCTGGGTAGGACTATTGGTTACCTTTCTTCCTTGACAGCTTGCATAGCACCTTCAGATATTATGAACATCAGTCCCCAGAGAGGAGGCTTCCAGGTCAGTTCCAGCTCAATTATTCCAAGTCCTGTGTCATAAGCATGTGGTGTCTTCAACAAAAGGGTCTTACCTTCTAGTAATGGGAGGCAATCAAGGGTTATGGAAATAGCCTACATTGTTTTGGGAATCTTCTGAATCTCCATGACTAACAGCTTGAAGGGAGTTCTCCCTGTCTGGCCCAGGTTTTTTTTGTTAGGACTTGAAGGGAGCATTATTATCCTGAGGGGGATGACTCCATTTAAACTAGGTGCCTTTTCATGGCACCTGTGTTCTACTCTCTTCTTTTCTGGAGCTCTTTCTTTCCCCCACCACCATGCTCTCTTTCTATTTCCTGGCTCCTAGGGTTGTACCAGGTTAAATTCTCAAATGTAATGATTTCAACTTAGGATCCCAAATAAAGGAGGACGTGGACTGTTTGTCTTTCTGGATCTAGATAACATTACTCAGTATAATATTTTCCAGTTCTACTCATTTACCTGCAAGTTTCATGATTTCTTTATTCTTTACAGCTGAAGAGAGTACAAATGTGTGTACATATCACATTTTTGTTATCCATTCATCAGTTGATAGACATCAAAGTTGTTTCCATTTTTCAGCTATTGTGAAAAGAACAGAAATAAATATGGATGAGCAGCGTCTGTAGTAGGAATATACAGTCCTTTGGTATATGCCAAGGAGTAGTGTAGCTGGGTCATATGGTAGATTTATTTTTAGTTTTTTGAGAATTCTTTATACTGATTTCCATAGTGGCTGCACTAATTTGCAATCCTATCAGGAGTGCACGAGGGTTCCTCTTTCTCCACATCCTTACATTTATTGTCTGTTACTACATTCAGCATTTGTTGTCTGTTATTTTCTTGCTCTTAGCCATTCTGATCAGAGCAAGATGAAATTTCAAAGTAGTTTTGATTTCTATGTCCTTGATTTCTTAGGATGTAGAACCCTTTTAAGATACTTCTTAGCCATATTTATTTCTTCTTTTGAAGAAGAAATATGGATCTCTATTCAGATCCATAGCCCATTTTTGATTAGGTTATTTGTGTTTTTGAGTGTTTATTTTTTGAGGTCTTTGTGTATTTTGGATATCAATCATTTAATAAGATGGATTACAGGCAAAGATTATCTCCTACTCCATGGGCTTCCTCTTCATTTGATTAATTGTTTCCTTTGCTGTTCAGAATCTTTTTGGTTTATGAGGTCACATTTGTCAATTTTTGGTCTTAATTTCTGAGTGAATGGAGAAAGTCCTTTCTTGCCCTTGCACAAATAAGAAAAGTAGTCAAATTATCTTTATTTGCAAATGATATGATATTATACATAAGAGATCCTTATGTATAATATACATAAGAAAATTCTACCACTTTCAGCAAAGTGGCAAGATATAAAATGAACTCAGAAAAATCATTAACTTTTCTATATTCCCATAGCAAACATACAGAGAAAAGAGGTCATGGAAATACTTTCATATACAATAGCCTCAAAACCCATAACATATCTAAGAGTAAACCTACCTAGGGAAGTAAAAGACCCTTGAAATGACAACTTTAAATCTCCAAAGAAAGAGATTGAGGAAGACACTAGAAGATGCGAAGTCCTCCTGTGCTCACAGATCAGTATGATTAATATGATGAAAATGACCATCCTACCACAAGCAGCTGATAGATTCAATGGACTCACAATAAAATCCCCATGATATTCTCTTTACAGAAATAGAGAAATCATCCTTTGAAAGTACCAAACCCACAGACAGACAGAGCAATTCTGAATAAAAATAATAATGATGGAGGGAGGATTATACTTCATTTCTGTTATAGAATGCAGCTATATTATTAGAATTGGCATGGTACTAGTGAAAAACAGACATGTTGATCATCTGACTGGATAAAAGACCCCAAATTACATGTAATTTCAACCATCTGATAGATGCTTATGATGCAAAAAATACACACTGGAGGAAAGACAACATCTTCAACAAATGGAGCTGGGAAAATTGGATGATCATGTATAGAAAAATGAAATTAGACTCATATCTATCACCATTCACAAAAAATCAACTCCAAATGGGTCAAAGACCTCAATATGAAACCTGAAGTGCTGAATCTGCTAGAAGAGAAACAGAAACAGTAATTCATTCTTTCAAAAGATACCAAATATGGGGAATAGACAGAAAAAGGTATGGGTTTTTGGAGTCTTAATGAGAATTTGTAAGCACAAAATCCTGTCTGAAATGTCTTTCAACTATTCTGGTAGTGAGCAATAGACATGCTATGTGTAGTTTGGTCATCTGACCATGTGAACCTAAAACTACTCCAAAAGAATAGTAAAAAAATCGTATACATATATACAAACAGATAAAAATAAACACAGATTTCTTTGCTTGAGAGAGGATTAGGGATACACAATTTTCCTTGACAATATATAAAATCAATACATTCTTTCCTGTGTATATAGAATTATTATATGTGATATGTGAATATAAATATATATGAATATATAAGCACTCAAATTCAGCCATATATATATATATT
>VZQC01003677.1:356957-501298 GCA_009823505.1 Rhizomys pruinosus | reverse complement strand
TTATTTTTTAATACATTTTTAAAAATTTTATCTATTTCTGTATGTGTATGATTGTACTGTCTGCATGCAGGTTTGTGCACTGGTGTTGTGCAATGCTGTTGAGGTCAGAAGAGGGTGTCGGATTCCCCTAGAATTGGAGTTCTCCTGGAATTGGAGTTTCAGATGGTTCCTGACTGCCATGTGGGTGCTGGGGATCGAACCCAGGTCCTATGTAAGAGTGGTCGGCACGCTTAACAACTAGGCCATCTCTCCAGCAACTATTTATTATTTTTTATGTGTATGAATGTACTGTCTGCATGTAGGTTGGTGCACCCATGTCGTGCAATGCCTTGGAGATCAGAAGAGGGCATTGGATTCCCCTGGAACTGGAGTTAAAGATGGTTCTTAGCCGCCATGTGGCTCTTGGGAATTGAACCCCGTTCTTCTGCAAGAGCAGTCAGTGCTCTTAACCACTGAGATATCACTCCAGCCCCTATTATTTCATTTTCATCTTTATGCCTGATGCATTACTAGTATTGCTTTTGGATTAAGATATAATGTGAAAGTGTATTTTCCAAATTACTATTAGTCTCCTATCTTTTTATTGAATAAATGTGCTGCCATGTGTAAACTGCTAGTAAAGTGACTCTGAGGGATAGCAAGTTCATGCTACCATGTGACTCTGATTCAGTGTTTCTGTTTGTCTAGTTTGTGTAGGGAACAAATGCTCTTTAGTCAGTACTATGAATTAATAATTATCTATCTATCTATCTATCTATCTATCTATCTATCTATCTATCTATAACACAGTCCTTTGATGACATTTCCTTTTTGAAAACGTTTATGCATATGCCTGTATATCTGTATGTGTTTATATTACATGTGAGCAGGTGCTCATGGCGGCCAGGAGAGGGCATCAGATCCCTTGGAGCTGGAGTTTAGGGAGTTGTGAGCCACCCAACATGGATGTTGGGAACTGACCTGGGATCCTTTGGAAGGGCAGTGTGCATTCTTAACCATGGAGCCATGTCTCAGGCCCCTTCATTATATACTTTAAAAGCCATGTTCTTCTAGTTTCCTTTAAATTGCTGTGACAAAACACTGACCAATTCCAACTTGGGGAGGAAAGGGTTTATTCAGCTCACATCTCCTGGGTTACAGTTCATCACTGAGGGAGCCCACCATAGGAACTTAGGGCAAGAACTTGGAGGCAGGAGCTGAAGCACAGGCCATGGAGGAATGCTTCTTACTGGCTTGCTCCCCTGTCCCATCCCCAGCCTGCTTTCTTATACTGTACATAACCACCCACCCAGGGGTGGCACCACCCACAATGGGCCAGACCCTCCCACATCACTCAACAATCAAGACAATTCTCCAGAGACTGTGGCCACTGGACAGTTCAATGGAACCAATTCCCCAGTTGAGACTCCCTCAACCCAGGTGTGTCAAGTTGACACTAAAGCTATCCAGCACATGTTTACTCTAGAAATTTTAATTTCAAGTGACTTTTTAAGCAATTTATGAAATAATGAGTAAATATGTTGAGATTTATGTTAGGTTTTTTTTTTCAAATGCAAGTTGATGTGGGAAAATGACATTTTTCAATATATTTTTGTCACTTAAGGGGATGGTCTCTTTTTCACTCATTTAAATCTTTATGACTGAGTAAAATGTTACTAAAATAATTTCTGATGATTGTATTTCTATAGACATTGTGAATGAGATTTTTTATTATAATTTCAGCCATATAAAATTGCTTGTGTGTGTGTGTGTGTGTGCGTGCTTCTTATCAAGTTGCTTCTTAAATGTCTGTTAATTAAAATAATTTCCTGGCTTATTCTCTTGATTTACATCAGACTATGAAATTATACTGTTAGACATTTTTGTCATTCATTTTTCAGTTCTATAACTTTGCTTACTCTCTCATTTTAGCTTTCAGTGCATAGATTCTGTAAAATATGAATATAGTAAAACTGAGCATATTAATTTTTTCTCTTGCAATGTAAATATAAGTTTTAGATAAAATAGGTGGCCTTATTGTGGCAGAGCAGTTTTCCTCTCTGGATGTATTTTAGTATTTTATTGAAAGACTTTATTCTTGAATATTTTTCATCTTTATCCATTATGCTAAGAATTATGCATCCTTAGAGCACAGTTTTTCTTATTTAATCTACTTGTGCCAGATATCATAGTAATAGGCATCTTTATCCACTTTTCTTTGGAAAGAAAAAAAAGCTTGGAGAGAGTGTGTCATGGTCAAAGGTGCAACTTTTGGCACACACTGTCAGCCTGTGCATCTCCATCTTACCTCTAATTAGGGCTGTGGTGGTGTGATGAAAGTAAATCAGAGATTTTCAACTCCAAGCAGAGAAAGGGCCCCAGTTAGGAGACAGTTGATAAGGGGACTTGAGAATCTGGGGACTAACATTTTGTTATCACACTTGCTCCAGGATACAGGTCCCCACATTCTTAGCTTGGGTCCCTGAAGCAGCTAGTTACTGTTCTTTCCCCCGTTCAATTGTGAAAAATTAGAGAATGGAGATTTGGTGTTTCTGAGCTTTGCTGTAAATGTGACTTTTTCCAAATGACATGGTTATCCCAGGCACACTCCATAGAGATGTTTGTGGGAGGGTTAACACAGAAAGGTCTGGTGACTTCATTTTCTGTACTTCTGCTGCATAATTCTCTATATGTATCCCCTTATCTGGTTCAGTGTTGAACTTTTGGTGCCAAAAGTGTGGTTGTAACACCATAGAAGACTCCAAGTGTTGAAACCTACAAAATTTTATGAATTCCTGTGGTTGTCATGTTTGAAATATTTCAGTGGCATACCGTCAACCAGGATTAAATTTCAGAGTCTTCTGGGGATCCCTGTCTTGCCTCTCTTCCTTCTTTATTTCCTTTTGAATTTTTTTGACAGGGTCTTACACTTTAGTACAGAATGGCTGGCCTGAAACTCTATATAGCCCAGGCTGACCTTGAACTCATAACCTCCTGCCTCAGTCTCTAGAGTCCTGGGATTATAAGAATGAGCCACCATGCACAACTCGGGGATGACGTTAACATGGGAGGGATGTATTGAGACCACACATGCAAGTGTACAGATGGCCTCTGGAATGCCAGAGAGTGTTACCAAAGGCCACTAAACCAATAAAGCAAATATGGGTCTCCCTGAGTCAAGCAAGACTCCACCATCAGCACCAGCTACACCTCACCTGCCTGGAAATACTGTGCAGCAGAGGCAGCCATGTGCCTGTATATCCCAAATCTAATTGGCTATTGCTCTTCTTGGAGGAATAACCAACGGCTGATGCCACAAGCTACATCCTACAGGTTAGGAGATGTTATAGCCACAGTAAGACCCTGTCCTATAAATACAGGGGGAAAATGTAATTCTGATTAACAATCATCACAAAATGTCGTATAGAAATGTAACCTACCATAACTTATTAGATGCTGCTAAATAACTTTATATCTAATTGCTTGTTCTTCATTATTAGGATCGAAAGTTATTCCTGAACAAACTGTCGCCCATGAAAGGAAACAGCCCGAATGACCAGAGTCAAGTCAACAGCTCCAGAGAGAGTGGACTGTTTTACCTCTCATCACCTTGCCCCTTTTAAGCCTAGGAACAACCTGCAGAAGGGGCTGTAGAAAGTAAGGGCTGCATTGGGGATAATGGTGAAACTACAGCAATGTAGTCTGGACCTCATTGATCAACCTGATTGAACAAACAACTGTCACACCCACGGATGTGGGGCTGTAGGTGTTTGGGCACAACAGCCTGCAGATAGATTTTGCATGAAGATGCTTGTACTCTGGATTATCAACCTATAGCTTAAAATGAAAAAAAAAAAAAACTGAAGAGAAGTGCAGGACAGTTATGCAGAATGCATGATCTGGGATGGGGTGGGGGTGGGGGGGGAGGGAAAGGGAAATAAGCCTGAACTGAATTGGAAAAAATGTATGAAATGCACAAAGCATCAATAAAAAACTAATTAAAAAAAAATGGAAACTTGGGGGCTGGAGAGATGGCCTAATGGTTAAGAGCACCGACTGCTCTTGCAGAGGACACGGGTTCGATCCCAGCACCCACATGGCGGCTGAGAACCATCTTTAACTAACTAAAGAACCATCTTTAATTCCAGGGGAATCTGACACCCTCTTCTGACCTCCGCGGCATTGCACAACATGGGTGCACAAACCTGCATGCAGACAGTACATTCATACACAGACAAAAATAAGTAAATAAAAAAAAACAAATAAAACTAAAATGGAGACTTATAGGTCCTACAGTAAACCAACTGAACCAATATGGTGTCTACTTCTCTTTCCAAGGCTCACTGTGTGTTGTGAGGCATCAGACAGGGCCTTAATGCTTGCTTAGTGTCCCCACAAGAGCCTAGTGTTGAGGGAGGCCAGCCATCCCAGACCTGTCCCATCTGGTCTTTTCCCTTCTCAGGAAAATGTTAATTTCAAGTCATTCTCTTGTTAGTTCTCAGTTGATGAGTTTGTTGCCTCGGGGGTGGAGGATTGTTGTTAGTCATTCTTCTCAGTTCGTGGGACATTATTATCCTGGTTTATAGCAAATTCCTGCTGCCTCCTGCCATTTTAATGGATCCTGAAGCACACTTTTGTGGGCCTTAGTCATTTTGTCTATCTGAGCCTCTCCCACCACATGGGGTTTTACAGTCTCTAAACATTTCTCTTCCTTTTTCTTATGTGAGAAAAACAAATGAAAATTTTGTGAATTCTTTAAAAATCTGTTTTCTTCTGATTTGAAAAGAAGCTTAAATGTTATCCTATCATCCTACAAAGTGTCTTGGGACTCAGGCACTGTATCTGCCACACCTAACAGATGATTTAGCCTTGTTTCACTTTCTCATTCTTCTTTATTTATTATTTCTAAAATATTTTATTTATTATTTTTATTTGGTGTGTATGAATGTATTTGCTGCATATGTGTAAGTGCCCCTGTGTCATGCAATGCCCAAGGTCAGAACAGGGCAACAGATCTCCTGGAATTGGACTTACAGATGGTTGTTAGTTGCCATGTGGTTTCTGGGAATAGAACTGAGTCCTCTTCAAAGGCAGTCAGTGCTCTTAACTGCTGAGCCATCTCTCCAGAAAATCCTCCCCCCATTCTTCTTTAGAACTCAATGCTATTCTCTCCCTTGGACAGTCAAACATTCTGATGTGCTTGTGAAGGATCTTTCCCTTCCTGTGTCTTTGTTTATGATGTATTCCAATTTTGCCTGTAATGCATTTAAAATTTCCTTGTCTTACTTACTTCTAAACTTAGTATATTACACTTGACAATAAATTGTTATCAATAAAACATTATTAACTGTGGTCCACAGAGCACTCAGGCATCCTTAGTTTTCTGTTATGTCTTCTTTCTGTTCCAATAGTCTATCCAGAATATATTATATTTAGTAATCAGATTGCTCTCAAGTCCCCATAGCTGTTACTTTTTAAAAAGTTTTGATGGTCTTGACAAGCTGGAGAAAACTGGCTAAAAATTGTCCCAATAACTTTTTTTGTAGACATGACAAAATACCTGACTTAAACAGCTTAAAAGAGGAAGGATTCATTTTGGCTTTTGGTTTCAGACATTTCAGCCCATAGCTCTTGCCTCCATTGGTTCTGGGCTCACAGAGAAGGAGAATGTCATAACATGGGAGCAAGTGGAGGGGAGACTATTCACCTCCCAGCTCTTTGGGAAGCAGAGGGACCACATTTAACCTTCAAAGACACATCCCCATGACCAACTTCTTCAGCTAGACCCTAAAGTTCCCACCATCTTCCTTAGTAGTGTCACCAGTTAGGGACCAAACATTTAACCCATAGTTAAACCCTAATACTAAGTTTTGGAATTTGTCTACTCTCTGTATTCAGAGATGTCAGAATTGGTAGTTGCTGTTATCAGAATATAAACATGGATAGACCAGGAAGTGGCAGAGGTAGGATTTCATCCAGTAATGCTGACCCCCCACTTTCTCTATATAATACTTTATTTATCACTTCATTTTCTAGAAAGAAAACTAGTTTAAAAAGATTTCATAGAATTAAAATAAGAGCAAATATTCTCCAAAGTACATACAACATATACACAGAATATATAAGAGAATGCCTAGGTGTTCAAATCCCACCAGTTAGCACTGGACCTGGGGGAGACCTTTCTTCTACTTTTGATTCAGTCACATATTATCTGAGTGATTCCTGCTAATAACTTGCTTTTTCTGGATCTCAGCATTTATCTGTTAAAGGAAAATAAAACCCCAGACGATTTCCAAAGCTCTGGCTAGGTCTAAATAATCAAGTAGATTGTGGCTGTGGCTGAGGTACAAATCTGTGCAGTGGCAGTGGTCCTTTGAGACTGAGGAAGGCCGAGCTCTCAGGAGGGAAAGTGGTGGAGCTGAAAGAGCCTGTGGGAATACTCAGTTCACCCAAATGGCAGAAGCAGGCACATGGAACTCTTCTTTTCTTCTTAGATCTTTGTCCAAACTTTGTCCTTCAATCTACAACTTGAAGAAGGTGATATCATGTGCAAAGTCATGACCCTGTATTCTGAAACTGCTTGCTCATGACAGATAGACCATAAGGTGCAGAGTATGTGGTCGGGCACATCCTCTTTTATTACCAGGTCTAGGCATTCCTTTCACCATTTGCAAAAGGACCAATGAGGCCCCAAATCTGAAGTCACCTATGGTGTCACAGAATGAGCTATAACAAGTCTACCACAGCAAACTTGGGTCATTTCACCCCAAGTGTGATTTTAGTTCATCTCACAGTACACTGTATTTTAAAAGTGAGGATTTGTCTTAAAATTCCATTCCTTAAGGACATCTCAAATTTTATATTCTTTGTCTTGGGAACAAGAAATAATAAATGTTAACATAAATTTTCCTGTCCCTAACTTACTTCATAAATAACAAGCAAACATGTGCCACCTGGGACTTCCTTTTTTTTTTTTCTTTTAATTTAAGAGTTGATTGAAATCGGAATCCCAGACACACTGAAGCACAGGTAGGAGCTGGGTGATTCAGCCAGGGATTTTTTGGTTTGATCAATCGTCTTGGCTTGTGATGCTTGTGTGGCTGGGGGGTGAGTTGTCCTCCCACTGGCATAAAAGGGGCCCTGTTGCCACTGGTGAGACTTGAGATCATGGATTTCCTCAAGACCACATGAGCAAGGTAGGAGCTGGGTCTTCAGGCCCAGCTGTATGTGTATATGATCAATGTCTTGCTGATTAGTGTTGGCTGGGGGCCGAATGTCCTTCCTAGCTGGTATAAACAGGTGTTGCCACTGTCGAGATATGTAGACTTATACGGGATTTCCCAGACAACCTGAAGCATGAGGTAGGAGCTGCTGGTGCTCTCAGCAGGCTGGATTGTTTGGTGTTGATTCAATCATCTTTGGGTTGATTGGCTTGTGTGCTATAGGAGCTGGGTTTGTTCCATCCTAGCTGGTATAAAGGTGGCCCTGTTGCCACTGTGAGACTTGAGATCAGGGATTTCCCAAGACCAACTGAAGCACAGGTTCAGCAAGTCCCTGTCCTCCCCCTGACCCCCAACTGCGATTTTGGAAAGAGTGTCCAAGTGGATTCTTTAGAGAAACTTCAGAACAGAAAGGAAGAGTGAGTTCGACTTCCAACAGAAACCTAAAACTAGACAGTCAACACTCATAACAAGGAGAAAAGAAGAAAAACAAATCAATCAATCAAACATTGAAGGCATCTGAAGGAGACAAGCAAAGCAACTTTCAGCACAGTAAGAAGGCAGTTGGATACACATGGAATACAGGCAAAGAGAAACCCAAATGCCAGGACACGAAGAAGAGACAACATGGGTAAAGGGGGTTCAGGAAAATTCCACACCAATCAACTAACCCTGTTGAAGACTCCTACATGTGATCCCCTGGGGATGGCCCCGGACACAGATATTAGAAGTACAATTTGGACTACTCAAAGAAATCAAAAACTATAAAGAACAATCAGAACTAGAGAAGAATGAAAAATGCAAGAAGGTCCTAAGAGAGAGAGAGAGAGAAATGACAACTCTGAGAAGGAAAGTCGAAAACTGAAAAGATCCCATTTAAAAGAAAGAAACCAGCCGGCAACAAAGAGCCAGTAAAGAATTGAAAGCCCAGAAGGAAGTGGAAATACTAAAAGAAATCAAGAGAGAAGTGAAAAGGAAATCAAACACTCATCCAACCAAGAGGAAAGGAAGGAAAAAGCCTCAGAAGAGACGAATGGAGGAAGCAAAAACAAAGAATATAAGACCTATAGGAAAACATGCAGACTAAAAACCTCAAGTAAAGATTATGAAAAATTTAAAAATACACAAAATGGAAAACAGGACTTGGGACACTAGTGAAAAGATCAACCTTCACATATAGGATAGATGAAGGAGAAGAATCCCAAAGAATGGTATTGATCAGTATCTTCATCAATAATAATATAGGAAAATTTGCTCCCAACTAAAAAAGACAAACCAATACAAAAGAAGCACATAGAACTGCCAAACAGACAAGATCAGAAAGAAACTCTCCAAGCCATATCATAGTTAAAAAAGCTAGACACCCAAACAAAGACAAAAATTCGGAAAGCCACAAGAAAAACTACAAGTGACCTATAAAGGGAAACCTATCATAATAGACAACTACTTCTCAGTGCAAACTATGCAAGCAAGAAGAATGTGGAGCAAAGCATTCCCATGTTAAAGAAATAATGCCAACCCGGTTTACTATACCAGCAAAAATGTCAATTAGAGTTGGAGAGAGAAAAATCCTCCATGAAATAAACAAGAGAAAGAATACAGATCCAAAAACCAACCCTTCAGAGAATACGATTAAGCAATTCAAAGGACAGAAGAAAGGAAACTTCCCTAGGCACCATGAAAGAGAATTAAAAAAAAAAAAACCTGCAGAAGTAGAAACCTAGATCAAAACTGCAAATGGATAAAAAGAAAAGAAAGCAACACAACATCATCAGTTATAACCTTAAATATTAATGGACTAAATCCCTCATCAAAGACATACTGGGATTGGATCAGGAAAATAGAACCCACCACTATGCTTTGCTACAAGAAACACATCTCACCTTCAAGGAACAAGAACTCACTTAAATGAAAGGATGGAAAAAATATCCAAAGCAAATGGTATCGAAAAGAGCAGTGGGCTATTTATAATTCAGACAAAATAGATTCAAGTAAAAGAAATCAGAATAGACAAGAAGGCCATAAATTTTTTTATCAAAGGAATAACTGCCACCATAAGATTTCACAATAATGATATATAGACCAATCTGATGCACCAAACTGTTAAAAGAACATTTCTCCAGGACCAAACAATCAGGCACATATAATCCCATATATTCATAGTAGGGACTTCATACCCCAGAGTGCAGCTTGGGACAGGTCAACAGGACAAAATAAACAGAGAGACAGCTAACGGAATCGACCCACAGACATCTACCAAAATATTCCACCCTATAACCAAAGAATACATTTCAGTCAGCACCCCATGGACATTTCAATACACAAAACTAGAACAACAAAGAAACACAGAAAAAAAAAAGGCAAAAAATGGAAAATATTTTCATGCATTCTATCAACCACAAGCATATAAAGCTCATACAACACCAGGTAAGCCCTAACTACCTACAAAGAACACAGGAGAGTAACAGCAACTCATTGAATAATGAAGGTTTTAAGATGTAAAGGAAAATAAAAATCATTCTGGAACCTGAATGAGGCAAATCAACAACAACACGTATGGAATACTTTTAAAAAGCAGTCGTTAAGAGGAAGATTTAGCCCTGAGCGCGTACATTAGAAAAGAAGAAAGAGCACAAGTGAAATGATCTAACATGCAGCTAAACACATTGATAGGCCAATACAGATAGAACCATAAATGCACAGACAGGAAGAAATAACAAAAATCATGCAACATCAATGAAATAGAAACAAAGAACCAATACAAAAATCAATGAATCCAAAAGTGGTTCTTTGAGAGAATAAACAAGATAGACATTCGACTTCTGTCCCAGTTACCAAAAAGAGAAAGAGCAACTTCAAGATCAATGGAATCCGTGAGAAAGGGGAAATATCACAACACGACAATGGAAAAGAGCCCAAGAAATCATAGGGAATACTTCAAAAATCTTATTATAGTTTTGAAAACCTATGAGAAATGAGCGAATATCTGAAGATCTTGGAAATCAACCAAAGTTACACAAGAAGAGAACACTTAACAACCCTAAGAATGGAGAATCAAAGATTTAATAAAAACTTCCAAACTAAAGAAAGGACGGCCCAACATTTTCATGACAAAGTCTATAAAACATTTCCAAAAGACTACCTCATTATTACTCAAATTGTTTAATGGATACATAGGGAATTATCTCAGATTCCTTCTTGAAGCCAGCATCACTCTATGACCAAAACCAGAGAAATAACAACCAAAGAGGAAACTATAGACCATTTCTCTAACTGAACACAGATCCAAAATTCTGAAACAGGTATGCAAATTGCATACAGAGCCCACATCAGAAATCATCCAAATGACAAAGTTGGATTACCAGAGATCAGGATGGCTTCAACATACATAAAATCAAAAATATCATCAGCCTATAAAATGGCTGAAAGACAAAACCACCGATGCATCTCATTGATGTGAAAAACCGTTGCCACAAAAATCCAGCATCGTCAGCTTAAAGTCTAGAGGAATGGATTGGAAGGATATTCCTCAATGTAATCAAGCCAATAGAGGAAACCCTCAGCAAATATCATCATAAAGGGGAAATGACAGAAGCATTCCCTTTAAAGGTAGGAACTCGGCAAGGCCTGCCCCCTGTCACCACTCCGCTTCATACTGCGTGAAACACTTGCGAGGGCAAAAAGGCAAGAAAGGAAATTAAAGGAGACTAACTGGAAAAGAGGAAGTCAAGTTTACCCTTTTTGCGGAGATGATTTTTTACTTAAGGTATGCTAAAACCATAACCAGAAAACTCCTATAAATTATTAACAGCTTCAAAAGTGGCAGGATACAAATAACAAATTAACCTGTAAAAATAAGTAGCCTTTCTTTACACCAACAACAAGCAAAACTGAAGAAGGAATTCAAGAAGACCTTCCACTCACACTAGCATCAAAAACAATAAAATACCCGAGAACAACCTAAAACCAAAGAACACCAAAGATCTCTACATGGTGTTAAAAACCCCTGAGAAGGAATTGAAGAAGACACCAGAAGATGAAAAAACCTCTCATGCTCAGGGATTGGGGAAATTAATATAATAAAAATCTCCATCCTACCCAAATCGTCTTGTAGAGATGTAATGCATTCCAGTAAAACAGCGCAAAAGATCGTTCGGAAAGAGGCGTGGTCAAAATTAGCTATATACTATTGGGGGGGTGGTGGGCACACCGTACATTTAGGAGTAAAAAAAGTACCTTAAATCAGGCATATGGTAGAGAAACAAAGGACTAGGGAACGCGATTAGAACGCAAAGACAACGCCGGTACACTGAGAAGCGAACAAGAGTATACAGGGGCGGGACTTCGTCTTTGTACACGGTCTTCGACTCATGCGAAACTATACGACGAGGGCATAAGCGAAAAACAGCGCTGGGCTCGGATGTTCACAGACACATAGTCGCTGTGTGGTGATGGCCAGAACGGAACAAAAATACATGAAGAGCACAAGACTGTGAGCACAGACAAGGCAGCGCACCCATCATGAATATGCGAGAAGATAGCACAGCAAGGTCACAAGTGGAGGGTGAAGGACAGGGCTGTCTCGAGCAAGTGGTAATATTTAGGCAAAACACTGATCAACGACACTTTTGGACGGGCGTGTAGCGCGTGTAAAGCGCCCTAAGTCTCGGCGCCCTAGGGAGACGAAAGAGTGCACTCAGGCTAGGGATTAAAGATCCGCCTCATCCCATAGAATCACATCGACGCATGAGACAAGACGTCTTTGAAGGCTATACGCGATACGTACTAAGAAGGTGGCGAGCGAGCTCAGTAAGCAATGTTAGGCCTCAGAAGGAAAAAGACTCTATCGGCTGGAATCAGCTAAATGAGACAAAAACGCAGTTAGAACATCTCAAAAAGTGCTGCTGGATCATCACGCGGTAAAACCAGCGTCAGAGTGTGAGTTGATAGCAGGAAAACAACCTGAGCATGATTTAGTTGATTGAAACTCTTTGCGACGCGAGCAAGAGATCTGTGCAGGTGGGATACAGGAATACAGAATACGATTGAATCAACGCATGCTAGCCTCAGCTGAACTAGATATCGTGACGCATGCGAAAAAAAAAAAAAAAAAGAAAGAAAACAAATGACCCACTCAAGAGAGGGAAGCAAAGAGCTGAACAGGACTTCACAAGTGAGGAATTAGAGATGACGAGAAACATCTTAAGAAGTGTTCAACATCACTAATAATTAAGGAAATGCAAATTAAAACCACTTTAAGATATCATCTCACTCCAATAAGACTGGCTAGGATCAACAAAACAAGTGATACCAAGTGCTGGAGAGGTTGTGGGGAAAGGGAAACACTCATTCACTGCTGGTGGGAATGTAAACTGGTACAGCCACTATGGAAAGCAGTGTGGAGAACCCTTGGAAGACTTGGAATGAATTTGCCACCTGACCCAGCCATACCACTGCTGGGTATGTACCCACAAGACTCATCTTACCATAGAGTTACATGCACAGCCATGTTTATTTTAGCTCTCTTCATAATAGCAAAAAGCTGGAACCAACCGAAGTGCCCCTCAGCTGAGGAGTGGATAGAGAAAATGTGACACATCTACACAATGGAGTTCTATGCAGCGGTAAAGAAAGATGACATTATAAACTTTGCAGGTAAATGGATGGAGTTAGAAGATATCATGGTGAGTGAAGTAACACAGTCCCAGAAAAACAAATGATGAATGGTATCCCTCATCTGTGGATGCTAGCACCAATTACCTAATTGTATGGCAAACTGAGCAACGTCAATGTGATCTGAAAACAACTGTGCTCTTATATTGTAGAATCCCTTAAATAATAAACAAATAAAGGGAAAAAAGAGTTGGATTGAGAGTAAAGATAGGTATGTGTCATCTGAGAAAAACAGTGCCTGGCAAGCCCACCTCCTATTGGCCCAATCTGACTCATCACTTGTTTTCATAAACAAGGTTTTTATTAGAATACAGCCACATTCATTCCTGGTTCTTTTCTATGGCACTTTTGTGCTACAAGAGCTGGATTGAGTAATTGTGACAGAGATCACACTGCCAGAAAATGTGTGCTGACCTCTGTTGTAGAAGAATTTTTCAACAAATTTCAAACTCATTTCTATGACCACATCTGTTGGGTTTTTCTTTGGAACATCATAGTAGAGAGGTCTGACTTGGAATTTAGTAAGGCCTGGATTAAAAATCTAGTGTTCTTGGGGCCAGAAGACTGTGAAATGTTCCAAAACTTTTATGCTACAATTTCTTAATTTGAAAAACTGAGAACAATGTCAACAACCCTTTATAGCAGATATGAGAGGCAAATGGAATAAACTTTTCAAAGAATTTGTTTGTATTCAAGATAGTGGTGGTTGCTGAAGGTGGTGTTCCCTTGACATGAGATTGCTACTCTGTTCATCACTTTCTACAGATGTAGACCTCTGAACCACAGGTTAAACCTGTGTCTAATATCTTGTTTCCAATGTTGACCATAAATGCCTCTAAGTTTTTATCTCTTCTCTAACACAAACATTATCCATTTTCAGATCAGCCTTGTTCTTCCTTCTAGACAAGGTCAAATTAGTGGACAGAATCTAGAGATTTTTCTTATTAAAAGTAAGAAGATTAGCCAGTTGGCAACTGAGATATGAGTATGGAGAGAGCTGGTGAGAATGAACGGCAATTTTACAGGGATAGCTGCATAGTACCTTTAACAAGAATGGAGGATGCCAGAAGCAAGTGCGCTATGCTTTCTGAAAGAAATACCAAGAACAGAGACAGCCACCTCTAGAATACGGTTTTACAATACACATTTAAGATGTGTTCACCTTTGCCTAAAAGTTTGTTGTTAAATGCCCATCTATGATTGTCCCCTCAAATTATGTGCTCACTTAACATGCACTTAATATGTTCTTTCCATGTGCTAACCACATTCTAAGCCTTTCGCCATGGTTTTCTCATTTAGTCCCCTGACATTCCCAGGAGTTAGATGGTATTTTTTAGCTTTATGCTATAAAAAAGGAAACTGAGGCAAAGAAGTGTTAATTAATCTGCTGGGTTAGACAGCTAGTATGTGATTATCATCTAAAGAAGACACTAAGTATCTAACAAGGTCTTTTTATTTAATGCATCCCTCATATTGATGACTGCTTACAGTTGAGCAAATCCCCTATGATTTTTCCATGTCTGACCCACAATGAGGTAGGGCTTGGTTCTCAGGGGCTCCAGGTAAGCCCGAAGCAGGTGCCAAGAGAAACACTTTGAATTATCAACTTCAGCAGTTGTAAATTTGATGAAATAGAATCATTTATGGTTGCTTTACTGAATAATTTACCAACCAAATCATTCACAAAAGCAGGGACATATGAAATGAGGAAGCATGGGAGAAAATAGTTTGAACTAGGGAAGAATCAGTAGAAACCAGAAGAGACAAAACCTCTCTGCTAGGGCCAGGGGCTTGGCACTTTCAAAAGGAAGGAAGGAAGCTCCCTCCTGGAAATACCTCTGACTTCAGGAAGGCAGAATGCCAGCTATCCTGATCTTACTGCTATGCCACAAGAGTGCTGCCTAAGAAATAGGTTGCTTTCATGGACTCTGGGTTTCTCTTTCTCACTTACCTGCTCTTGGTCAACACATGCCAAACTTACTCTTTGTCTAAAGTGCAGAGCAGATCTTCCTGTTAGAATTCACATGTACATATTTGCATAATAGATTCCACTGGATTCACTGGATCCTTGTTTTCAAATCACATGCATTTAAGAACTATAATTTGGGAGAGCATTGTGCAATTGATAAAGGACTTTGACTTTTACCTTGTTTGACCTATATGTAAGTGTCCTCAAGATCAATGCTTCTGTTGTAGCACATAGGTGATATATATCTACATATATTTACATATATATATATATTTATAAATGTAAACAGTCCTTCTCAGAGTCATCAATGTACACCTCTGATCTGGAATCCTCCTCTGTCCACTCTACAAGGGTGATCTTAGTCTCATATGCCACAGAGAAAGATTAGATCCAATGTTGAAGGCCAGTGCCCTGTAACCACTTCATTAATTTTGGTCATTTCTGCATTCTTTGCTCCATCTATCACCATACGTAGACATCTGTGTAATATCACTTGGGAATCAAAAACATTTTCTATTTAATGTAAGTTCAAGATTAAATGGCCCTTTTAAATTTTCATTTTTCTAATCTTATTTAGTACCTGTACCCCAGGCACATTTGTTGTTCCCTAGGCTTTTCATGGAAACTCATCTTAATTAACCCAGGTGAAACTAGAGCAGCAAGAAAAATGATGTCAGCCATAGAATCAACTCCAATAAATAGCTGGAACAGACTTTTCTGGAATGGGTTTTACAGATTGGTTTCACAGTCTTGCGTGCAGAAACTCTGTGGAATCGTGCACTAAAGATATAGTCATGCCTAGTTTTCTGTTTCTTACAGTTGCGATTCCAGATGACTGTGGCACAGTGACAGCAATAACTACTAGTTTTGTTTATCGATTTACATATTGAAAAATTCTGAGTCTGGATGTGAAACCAGGAATGCAAGCCTGCCCTGGTCACCACGCCAGCCTTGCAGGACTAGAGTGTCCTTCTGAGTTACACATCTGTTCTAGTTTTCTCTTTGAATGCTGTGACAAAACACACTGACCACTACCAACTTGCGGAGGAAAGGGTTTATTCAGCTCACATTTCCTGGGTCACAGTTCATCACTTATGGAGCCCAAGATAAGAACTCAGGGTAGGAACCTGGAGGCAGGAGCTGGAGCACAGACCATGGAAGAATGCTTCTTACTGCCTTTCTCCCCTGGCTCATGCCCAGCCTGCCCTCTTATACCATATACAACAACCTGCCCAGGGTGGCACCACCCATAGGGAGCTGGGCCCTCCCACATGGCTCAGCAATCAAGACAATACTCCATAGATGTGCTCACAGGCCAGTCCAATGGAGCCAATTCCCCAAATGAGGCCCCCTCAACCCAGGAGTGTCAAGTTGACACTAAAGCTATCCAGCACAATACCCTTACAGCTATAGTTACATTGTTTCTCTACATCAGAAACAGGCACAGGGCACTTTTCCAATTGGCACACATGTTCACTAATGAGAGAGCTGCATCCTTTAAAGGCCACATCTTCATAATAATATCATTTGCCTTGAGGTTTTTGAGACCCACCCTCTTCTGGGCTTTTCATGAGGATCATGCCACCTATCTCAAAAGACTCTTGAAACCTTCTTAAAAACCCAACACAGAATGAGGGAAATGGGCAATGGGCATAAACCTTAGCTGAAGAACTACTCACTCAAAAGATAGAGTAGGGGCTGGAGAGATAGTCTAGCGGTTAAGAGCACCGACTGCTCTTGCAGAGGACCTGGTTTTGATCCCCAGCACCCACATGGCAGTTAAGAACCATCTGTAACTCAAATTCCAGGAGAACTCCAGTTCCAGGGGAATCTGATACCCTCTTCTGACCTCCGCAGCCATTGCACGACACGGGTGCACAAACCTACATGCAGACAGTACACTAAGTTCCAGGCCAGCTGGGGCTACAGGGAGACCCTGTCTCAAAAAGACAAAAAAAAAAAAAAAAAAAAAAAAAAAAAAAAAGATAGAGTAAAGAGCTGAACAGACTTCACAAATGAGGAAATAAAGACAGCTGATAAACATCTTAAAAATGTTCAACATTCAGTAATAATTAAGGAAATGCAAATTAAAACCATTTTAAGTATCATCTCACTCCAATAAGACTGGCTAGGATCAAGAAAACAAATGATGCCAAATGCTAGAGAGGTTATGGGGAAAGGGAAACACTCATCCACTACTGGTGGGAATGCAAACTCATACAACCACTATGGAAAGCAGTGTGGAGAACTCTTAAAAGACTCAAAATGAGCCTACCACCTGACCCAGTCATACCATTCCTGGGTATATACCCACAAGACTCATCCTACCTCAGAGATACATGCATAGCCATGTTCATTGCAGCTCTCTTCACAATAGTGAAGAGTTGGGTCTAACCCAAATGTCCCTCAACTAAGGAGTGGATAGAGAAAATGTGGTACATCTACACAATGGAGTTCTATGCAGCAGTAAAGAAAGATGACATCATGACCTTTGGAGGTAAATGGACGGAGCTAGAAGATATTATGCTAACATAGTCCCAGAAAAGCAAACAATGAATGGTATTCCTCATTTGTGGATCCTAGCACCAAATACAGATTGGAGTGAACAACAACAGCAGAGGAACTGGGACAGGGAACCAACTGTAACAGTAAAGTTCCTCCAAGGACAATAATCCTCTGCTCTGAAAAACTTTGAAAAGAATCAGAGGAGTGCACAGAGCTTAGATCAGGGGATTACCCAGGACCACCTGAAGCACGGGTAGAAGCTGGGCGCTTCAGCCAGGCAGATTCTTTGATATTCCTATCTGGCCCATTGGATAATTGGTTTGATTCAATGGTCTTGTGTGGCTGTGGGGGTGGAGTCATCCTGCTAGCTGATATAAAAGGTGGGCCTGTTGACACTGTGAGACTTGAGTGCACAGAACATAGATCTGGGATTTCCCAGGACCACCTGAAGCACAGAGTACTGGGCTTGGGCTAAACAGGCATAACCCCCCTCCCCCACCAACTGGAATTGCTGAAGGAGTGTCTAAGTGGATTCTTAGGAGAACCTTCAGAACAGAAAGGGAAGTGTGAGTTAGACTTCCAATAGAAAGCCTAAAAGTTAGACAAGTCAACACTGCATAAGTGAGGAGAAAAACAAATCAAACAAACAATGAAGGCATCTGAAGGAGGCAAGCAAAGCAAGCCTTCAACACAGCGAAGAGGCATTTGGCATTTGCATTAGAATACAGGCAAAGAGAAACCCACATGCCAGGGACACGAAGAAGGGACAACATGGGAAAGGTGCAGGATAATTTCACATCAAGCTCTACCAACCCTGTGGGAGATTCCTACAGTGGGATTCCCCCTAGGGATGGTCCAGGACACAGATATTAGAGGAACAATTGTGGACATATTCAAAGAAGTAACAGAATATAAAGAACAACTCAGAGAACTAAGGAGAGAGAATGAAAAGCTGAAGAAGGACCTAGAGAGAGAGAGAGAGAGAGAGAGAGAGAGAGAGAGAGAATGACAAACTCTAGAAGGAAGTGGAAACACTGAAAAGATCCCATATTGAAAAAGAAAAGGAAACCAACCAGCCAAGCAAAGAATCCCTTTAAATAATAAACAAATAAAAGGGAAAAAAGAGTTGGATTGAGAGTAAAGATAGGTATGTGTCATCTGAGAAAAACAGTGCCTGGCAAGCCCACCTCCTATTGGCCCAATCTGACTCATCACTTGTTTTCATAAACAAGGTTTTTATTAGAATACAGCCACATTCATTCCTGGTTCTTTTCTATGGCACTTTTGTGCTACAAGAGCTGGATTGAGTAATTGTGACAGAGATCACACTGCCAGAAAATGTGTGCTGACCTCTGTTGTAGAAGAATTTTTCAACAAATTTCAAACTCATTTCTATGACCACATCTGTTGGGTTTTTCTTTGGAACATCATAGTAGAGAGGTCTGACTTGGAATTTAGTAAGGCCTGGATTAAAAATCTAGTGTTCTTGGGGCCAGAAGACTGCCGAAAGTTTCCAAAACTTTTATTGCTTACAAGTTTCTTAATTTGAAAAACTGAGAACAATGTCAACAACCCTTTATAGCAGATATGAGAGGCAAATGGAATAAACTTTTCAAAGAATTTGTTTGTATTCAAGATAGTGGTGGTTGCTGAAGGTGGTGTTCCCTTGACATGAGATTGCTACTCTGTTCATCACTTTCTACAGATGTAGACCTCTGAACCACAGGTTAAACCTGTGTCTAATATCTTGTTTTCAATGTTGACCATAAATGCCTCTAAGTTTTTATTTCTTCTCTAACACAAACATTATCCATTTTCAGATCAGCCTTGTTCTTCCTTCTAGACAAGGTCAAATTAGTGGACAGAATCTAGAGATTTTTCTTATTAAAAGTAAGAAGATTAGCCAGTTGGCAACTGAGATATGAGTATGGAGAGAGCTGGTGAGAATGAACGGCAATTCTACAGGGATAGCTGCATAGTACCATTAACAAGAATGGAGGATACCAGAAGCAAGTGCGCTATGCTTTCTGAAAGAAATACCAAGAACAGAGACAGCCACCTCTAGAATACGGTTTTACAATACACATTTAAGATGTGTTCGCCTTTGCCTAAAAGTTTGTTGTTAAATGCCCATCTATGATTGTCCCCTCAAATTATGTGCTCACTTAACATGCACTTAATATGTTCTTTCCATGTGCTAACCACATTCTAAGCCTTTCGCCATGGTTTTCTCATTTAGTCCCCTGACATTCCCAGGAGTTGATTGGTATTTTTTTAAGCTTTTGCCTATAAAAAAGGGAAACTGAGCAAAGAAGTGTTAATTAAATCTGCGGTGTTTAGGACAGCTAGTATGTGATTATTCATTCTAAAGAAGTACACTAAAGTATCTTAACAAAGCGTCTTTTTATTTTTAATGCATCCCTTCATATTTTGATGACTCGGCTACAGTTGAGCAAATTCCCCATTATGATTTTTCCATGTCTGACCCACAATGAGGTAGGGCTTGGTTCTCAGGGGCTCCAGGTAAGCCCGAAGCAGGTGCCAAGAGAAACACTTTGAATTATCAACTTCAGCAGTTGTAAATTTGATGAAATAGAATCATTTATGGTTGCTTTACTGAATAATTTACCAACCAAATCATTCACAAAAGCAGGGACATATGAAATGGGGAAGCATGGGAGAAAATAGTTTGAACTAGGGAAGAATCAATAGAAACCAGAAGAGACAAAACCTCTCTGCTAGGGCCAGGGGCTTGGCACTTTCAAAAGGAAGGGAAGGAAGCTCCCTCCTGGAAATACCTCTGACTTCAGGAAGGCAGAATGCCAGCTATCCTGATCTTACTGCTATGCCACAAGAGTGCTGCCTAAGAAATAGGTTGCTTTCATGGACTCTGGGTTTCTCTTTCTCACTTACCTGCTCTTGGTCAACACATGCCAAACTTACTCTTTGTCTAAAGTGCAGAGCAGATCTTCCTGTTAGAATTCACATGTACATATTTGCATAATAGATTCCACTGGATTCACTGGATCCTTGTTTTCAAATCACATGCATTTAAGAACTATAATTTGGGAGAGCATTGTGCAATTGATAAAGGACTTTGACTTTTACCTTGTTTGACCTATATGTAAGTGTCCTCAAGATCAATGCTTCTGTTGTAGCACATAGGTGATATATATCTACATATATTACATATATATATATTTAAAATGTAAACAGTCCTTCTACAGAGTCATCAATGTAACCCTGATCTTGGAATCCTCCTCTGGTCCACTCTACCAAGGGTTGATCTTAGTCTATATGCCACCAGAGAAAGATTATATCCAATGTTGGAAGGCCAGTCCCTGTAACCACCTTTCATTATAATTTTGGTCATTTCTTGCATTTCTTTGCTCCATCTATCACCATACGTAGACATCTGTGTAATATCACTTGGGAATCAAAAACATTTTCTATTTAATGTAAGTTCAAGATTAAATGGCCCTTTTAAATTTTCATTTTTCTAATCTTATTTAGTACCTGTACCCCAGGCACATTTGTTGTTCCCTAGGCTTTTCATGGAAACTCATCTTAATTAACCCAGGTTTAGAAACACAAAGCAGCAAGGAAATAAAATGATGTCACCATAAGAATCAAAACTCCATAAATAGCATGGAAACAGACTTTTCTGAATGCGGTTTTACAGATTGGTTTCACAGTCTTGCGTGCAGAAACTCTGTGGAATCGTGCACTAAAGATATAGTCATGCCTAGTTTTCTGTTTCTTACAGTTGCGATTCCAGATGACTGTGGCACAGTGACAGCAATAACTACTAGTTTTGTTTATCGATTTACATATTGAAAAATTCTGAGTCTGGATGTGAAACCAGGAATGCAAGCCTGCCCTGGTCACCACGCCAGCCTTGCAGGACTAGAGTGTCCTTCTGAGTTACACATCTGTTCTAGTTTACTCTTTGATTGCCATGGCAAAACACTCTGACCACCACTACAACTTGCGGACAAGGAAAGCGTTTATCTCAGCTCAACCATTTTTCCTGTGGTTCACCAGTGTCGATTCACTCTATGCGAGCCCAACGATAAGAAACTCAGGCAGGAACCTGAGGCAGGAGCTGGATTCCAGCAGAACCAATGGAAGAATGCTTCTTACTTGCTTGCTCCCCTGACCCATGACCAGCCTGCCCTCTTATACCAATAATAACAACAAGACCTGCCCAGAGGTGGCACACCCATAGTAGGCTGGGCCATCCCACATAGGGCTCATGCAATTTTCAAGACAATACTCCGAAGAAGTGTTCAACATCACTAATCATTAAGGAAATGCAAATCAAAACCACTTTAAGATATCATCTTCCTCCAATAAGACTGGCTAGGATCAAGAAAACAAATGATACCAAGTTCTGGAGAGGTTCTGTGGAAAGGGAAACACTCATCCACTGCTGGTGGGAATGTAAACCCATGCAGACACTGTGGAAAGCAGTGTGGAGAACTTTTGGAAGATTTGGAATGAACTTGCCACCCAATCCAGCCATACCACTTCTGAGCATGTACCCTCAAGACTCAAACCACAGCAGAGATACATGCATGGCCATGTTTATTTCAGCTCTCTTCACAATAGCAAGGAACTGTAACCAACCCAAATGCCCCTCAACTGATGAGTGGATAGAGAAAATGTGGTACATCTACACAATGGAGTTCTATGCAGCAGTAAAGAATGATGACATCATGAGCTTTGCAGGAAAATGGCTGGAGCTAGAAGATATCATGCTGAGTGAAGTAACACAGTCCCAGAAAAACAAAAGAGGAATGGTATCCCTCATCTGTGGATGCTAGCACCAATTATCTAATTGCATGGCAAACTGAGCAATTGTTAATGTGATCTGAAAACAACTGTGCTCTTATATTGTAGAATCCCTTAAAAAAATACACAAAAAAAGTTAGAACAAAATAGAAAAAAAAGAATCAGAAAAATATACAGGGCAGGGATAGCAGTGTGCATGAACTCTGGTGGGGTGGGGGCATGAAAGACCATATGAGTCTAGATTGGACTGAAAAAACATGTATGAAACTTCAATAACAATGTAAAAAAATAACTATTGGCAACTTATTACTGCTGGGTAAAGGAGAGTAGATCTTTCAGGGAGTGATGCTAGATAGGCTGACTAGACTCCAGTGGTGAACTTGTACTGGGAGACATCTGGGTACAAATGCTTGACTGGATAGAACTTAATATATATGACAGAATGTATGAAATCTTTTGGTTGGGGGGGTGCTGGGGAGTTTAGATGGATGAGGGGGTCTAAATTTGGTTAAGATATGTACTATGAAATCACAAAAGTAAATAAAATATTTTTCAGAGGTAATTTAAAATCTCCACAGTATACAAACTAAATGCTGCTACCCTTTTATTGGGTTAGCCTGTGCTAATATCTATTTGTATTATATTTTGCTTTGCTAAATAAACTTCTGATTAAATTGTCTACCCTATTGGGTGAATTCTTTTTTTCACAGAGGACAGGAGCAGAGGAGAAACCTTCACCCTACAGGTCTAACTTCCTTCCAGTCCTTGTCACTGTACCTCAACCTGCTGGCCATAATGCAGTGTATCATACATCTTTTCTCATTGTAGCAGGTAGATGAATGAATTTCCCTTCTGTTTATCTTCATCTTGTAGCAATATTTTAATGTCATAAATTTCCATAGCCTAATTCAATTGTATGGCAATAACCATGCAACCAGACCTCACACAAATTAAAATGAGACCAGCTTTCACATGCTGATATTGACAAAGTAAAGAGGAGTCCCATGACAGCCTATGAAGGATGACTTTAATTTTGAAGTAACTAATCTACTGTGCAAATCAAAAGTCATTTACAGTTTTTCAGTTAGATTACTATCAANATGCCTAGCGGTTAAGAGCGCCGACTGCTCTTGCAGAGGACCCGGGTTCGATCCCAGCACCCACATGGCGGCTGAGAACCGTCTGAAAACGCAACTCCAGGAAAACTCCAGCTCCAGGGGAATCGAGCCCCACTTCTGACTCCCGGCATTGCACGACACGGGTGCACAGACTTTGCATGCAGACATCATTCGTACACATACAGAAAAAATAAAATTAATAAAAAAAAATTAAAAAAAAGAAGTGTTCAACATCACTAATCATTAAGGAAATGCAAATCAAAACCCTTTAAGATATCATCTTCCTCCAATAAGACTTGGCTAGGATCAAGAAACAAATGATACCAAGTTTCTGGAGAGGTTTGTGGAAAGGGGAACACGCATCCACCTGCTTGGTGGGAATGTAAACCCATGCAGACACTGTGGAAAGCAGTGTGGAGAACTTTTGGAAGATTGGAATGAACTTGCCACCCGCATCCAGCCATACCACTTCTTGAGCCATGTACCCTCAAGACTCAACACCTGCAGAGATACATGCATGCCCATGTTTATTCAGCTCGCTTCAAATAGCAAGGAACTGTAACAACCCAAATGCCCCTCAACTGATGAGTGGATAGAGAAAATGTGGTACATCTACACAATGGAGTTTCTATGCAGCAGTAAAGAATGAGACATATGACATCATGAGCTTTGCAGAAATGGCTGGAGCTAGAAGATATCATGCTGAGTGAAGTAACACAGTCCCAGAAAACAAAGAGGGATGGTATCCCTCATCTTGTGGAGAGCTAGCACCAATTATCTAATTGCATGGCAAACTGAGCATTGGGTTAATGTGATCTGAAAACAACTGTGCTCTTATATTGTAAAATCCCTTAAAAAATACACAAAAAAAGTTAGAACAAAACAGAAAAAAAAGAACAGAAAAAGGGAACAGGGACAGGGATAGCAGTGTGCATGAACTGGGTGGGGTGGGGGCATGAAACAATATGAGTCTAGATTGGACTGAAAAAACATGTATGAAACTTCAATAACAATGTAAAAAAATAACTATTGGCAACTTATTATTACTCTGGGTAAAGGAGAGTAGATCTTTCAGGGAGTGATGCTAGATAGGCTACTAGACTCCAGTGGAACTTGTACTGGGAGACATCTGGGTAAAAATGCTTGACTGGATAGTACTTAATATATTTGACAGAATGTATGAAATCTTTTGGTTGGGGGGGTGCTGGGGAGTTTAGATGGATGAGGGGGTCAAAATTTGGTTAAGATGTGTACTATGAAATCACAAAAGTCAATAAAAATTTTTCAGAGGTATTTAAAATCTCCACAGTATACAAACTAAATGCTGCTACCCTTTTATTGGGTTAGCCTGTGCTAATATCTATTTGTATTATATTTTGCTTTGCTAAATAAACTTCTGATTAAATTGTCTACCCTATTGGGTGAATTCTTTTTTTCACAGAGGACAGGAGCAGAGGAGAAACCTTCACCCTACAGGTCTAACTTCCTTCCAGTCCTTGTCACTGTACCTCAACCTGCTGGCCATAATGCAGTGTATCATACATCTTTTCTCATTGTAGCAGGTAGATGAATGAATTTCCCTTCTGTTTATCTTCATCTTGTAGCAATATTTTAATGTCATAAATTTCCATAGCCTAATTCAATTGTATGGCAATAACCATGCAACCAGACCTCACACAAATTAAAATGAGACCAGCTTTCACATGCTGATATTGACAAAGTAAAGAGGAGTCCCATGACAGCCTATGAAGGATGACTTTAATTTTGAAGTAACTAATCTACTGTGCAAATCAAAAGTCATTTACAGTTTTTCAGTTAGATTACTATCAAGAAGAAATGACTCTGATTTCTTTTTTTTTATATTTCATTTTTGAGAATGTCATACAATTATTGTATTTGCATTATTTACCCTCCCAGTTACCCTCTGCCTCCTTTCACGTCCTGCCCGCTTCCTTCTCTCAACCTCTTGTCCTCTTCTTTATTATTATTCAACACACACACACACACACACACACACACACACACACACACACACGAGTCCGTTATGTGAAACTGTATTTAGAGTTAAGCTCTCAGGGAACTAGTCCCTCTAGGAACTGATTCTCCCTCCCTCAGCATCTATTGACTACCTATAGCTCTTCATCTATAGATGGGACCCTGTGAAATCTTCCCCTTCTACCTTTGGATTTTGGCTGTTTTTGTCATTATGCAGATTTTATTAAATTTCCTTGCTGTGGAGATTTCATTGGTGTAGTTTCCCTATCATGTCTAAAATGGATTAACTAGTAGCAGGCATCTTGCTGGCTCTTATAATCTTTCTGTCTCCTTTCCCAGGATTTTTCCTGAGCTTTAAGTGTAGAGGTTGAGTTGTAGATGTATTACTTAGGGCTGAGCACCTCATAGTCATGTATTCTCTATATTTTGACCAGTTGTGGAACATTCTAATAGTCTCATTCTCATGTAAAATGAAGCTTCTTTGGTAAGTGATGAGAGGTGTGCCAGAAATAAGGATATATATTTAGAATATATTAAGAAATTACAATGTACCAGGAAAGAGGCAGTAGTAAGTTCTTCTCTGTGAACTCTCTGTCCATATGTACTTGGCTATGTGTTGCAGTACCATCTGTGAATTCCTTCCTACTGAGCGGGTCTTATGTCCAATTAGACAGCTGTTGATTATCCCCAAGGTAAAAGTACCACTATTACATCAATATAGATAATTTACTAGGTCAGTCATTGTTGTGGTTTGTAGGCTTTACATTGATTAGTTTTTTTCCCATGTCAGCTTGCATAGTATCTTCTGATACTATGGCGTCTTGGGAGAGGAAGCTTCCAAGTCAGTCCCAGCTCAATTGTGACAAGCCCTGGTTCTGAAGATTTCGGGAGTCTCTTGGACTATCCTGACCAACAATTTGAAGGGATACTGCCCCTGCCTGGCCCTGTGATTTTTGTTATCTATCCTTCAGCGATACATACCTGCATGTATATACATATATATGTGTATATTATATGTGTATTTTTCAGTATGCTTATTAAATACCACATTTCCCTTTGTTTTATTCATACCATCTAAGTATTATTTATCTTTCTTTTTTCTCCCTTGTATAGTCCTACTTCTTAGTTCCCTGGGTAGAGAACCCCATTTCCCCAATTTTCTCCTTCCTAAGGCATGCTTCCAAGTTATTTCTTTTACCTGTGTTTAGAAATCAGCAGCTCAATGGGTCTGTTTTTGTGCCAGTACCAGGCTGTCTTTTTTTTTTGGTCTTTTCGAGACAGTGTCTCCCTTGTAGCCCCAGCTGTCCTGGAACTCACTGTGTAGACCAGGCTGGCCTTGAACTCACAAAGATTTGCCTGCCTCTGACTCCCAAGTGCTAGGATTAAAGGTATGTGCCACCATGCCTGGCCTTCAGGCGGTCTTTATGACTATCACCCTGTAATATAACTTGAAGTCTGGTAAAGCAATGCCCCCTGTATTGCACTTTTCACTCAGGGTTGCTTTAGCAATTTGGGGTCTTTTGTTTTTCCATATGAATTTAAGGATTTTTTTCCCCCAAGTCTGTGATGAAACTCATGGGGATTTTGATTGGGATTGCATTGAATCTGTATATCAATTTGGATAAAATGGACATTTTTGCTATATTAATTTTTCCAAACCATGAGTATGGGCAGTCTTTCCATCTGTTGATTTCATTTTCAATCTCATTCTTCAGGGGTTTAAAATTTTTGTTGTAGAGATCTTTAGTGTCTTTTGTTAGGTTTGTTCCCAGGTATTTTATTATTTATTTATTTATTTATTTATTTATTTATTTATTTATTTATTGTGTCTATTGTGAGTGAGAAGTCTTCTTATATTCCTTCTCCACATGTTTATTGTTCATATAAGGAAAGGCTACTGAGTTTTCTAGGTTAATTTTGTATCTTTCCACTTTACTGAAACTCTCAATCATTTCTATTAGTTTTCTGGTGGAGTTTTTTTAGCATCCCTCAGGTAAACTATCATATCATCTGCAAAAAGGGAGACCCATTGACCAATGGAACAAAATTGAAGATCCAAACTTGAGCTCATACAATTTCAGCCACCTCATATTTGACAAAGGGGTAAAAAAAAGTCAATGGAGGAAGGGTAGCATCTTTAGCAAATG
The DNA here is from genome assembly GCA_009823505.1 of Rhizomys pruinosus. Classification (NCBI taxonomy): domain Eukaryota; kingdom Metazoa; phylum Chordata; class Mammalia; order Rodentia; family Spalacidae; genus Rhizomys; species Rhizomys pruinosus. The sequence continues at coordinate 473,898 of VZQC01003677.1, read as the reverse complement.
GTCCTGGCAAAACTGGATCAACAATTGTAGAAGAACAAAATTAAACCATTACCTCTCATCCTGTACAAAAATCAACTCCCAGTGGATCAAAGATCTCAAAGTGAAACCTGAAACCCTGAAGGTGATAGAAGAAAAAGTCACCAACAACCTACAAGACATAGGGGTAGGAAAAGACTTTCTAAATCAGACAGCAGCTGCCAGAAAATGTTCTAGTTTCTCTTCAATTGCTGTGACAAAACACTCTGACCAACGCCAACTTGGGGAGGAAAGGGTTTATTCAGCTTTCATCTCCTGGGTCATAGTTCATCACTCAGGGAGCCCAAGGTAGGAACTCAGGATAGGAACCTGGAGGCAGGAGCTGAGGCACAGGCCATGGAGGAATGCTGCTTACTGGCTTGCTCCCCTGGCCCATGCCCAGCCTGCCCTCTTCTATGGTATACAACAACCTACCCAGGGTGACACCACCCATGGTGGGCTGGGCCCTCCCACATTGCTCAACAATCAAGACAATATTCCACAGATGTGGCCACAGGCCAGCCCAATGGAGCCAATTCCCCAATTGAGACTCCCTCAACCCAGGTGTGTCAAGTTGACACTAAAGCTATCCAGCACAGGAAATAAGGTCAACAATTGACAAATGGGATGTCATCAGACTCAAAAGCTTCTGTACAGCTAAAGAAACAATCAATGAAGTGAAGAGAAAACCCACAGAGTGGGAGGAAATCTACCAGTGATACAGCAGACAGAGCATTAACATCCAGAATATATAAACTACTCAAAAAACAAAGAAGAAAACAAATGACTCACTCAAAAGATGGAGTAAAGAGATGAACAGAGACTTCACCAATGAGGAAGTCAAGATGGCTGAGAAACCTCTTAAAAAGTGTTCAACATCATTGATAATTAAGGAAGTGCAAATTAAAACCACTCTAAGATATCGTCTCACTCCTAGAAAACTGGCTAAGATCAAGAAAACAAAAGACAACAAATGCTAGAGAGGTTGTGGGAAAAGGGGAACACTCATCCATTGCTGGTGGGAATGTAAACTTATGCAATCACTGTGGAAAGCAGCGTGGAGAACCCTTAAAAGACTCAGAATGAGCTTACCATCTGACCCAGACATACCACTCCCGGGAATATACCCACAAGACTCATCGTACTGCAAAGTTAGATACATATGTATGTTTATTGCAGCTCTTTTCACAATAGAGAATAGTTGGAACCAACCCAAATGCCCCTCAACTGAGGACTGGATAACAAAAATGTGGTACATCTACACAATGGAGTTCTATGCATCAGTAAAGAAAGATAACATCATGAGATGTGCAGGTATATGGATGGAACTTGAAGCCATTATGCTAAGTGAAGTAACACAGTTCCCCCCCCGCCCATAAAACAAAACAAAATGGGGAATGGTTTCCCTCATTTTTGGATGCTGGTACCAAATCCTCCAATTGAAAGGCAAGTTGAACAGTGTTATTGTTATATTACTTTCTATCTGAAAGCAACCGTTTTATAATATGAATATCTTAATGAGCCCTAGAATTAACTTACTACCTACTTTCTGGCATGGTAATTAATGTACATGGGTGGAAGGTATATATTCATATTTTAGAGTAATATAAAATTAAAAGAAAAAATCTGAGCCCCTGAAGATAATAAAGTAAAAAAGAAGGGATATGTGGATGAAACTGATGAATGAATACCAAGTTGGTTACATACAGCATGATGCTTTGGTGTATGATTTTTCACTAGGATCAATATAGATGTGATATTGCATGCATTTCAAAAGCCTCAAAGAAAGAACTATGTAATTTTGTTCAGAACTGTGGAATTTTTAACCACAAAAAATTATACATGCTTAATGACCTAGACATGCTCAGCAGTTTTAAGTTTTTAAACAATGTATATATGCATGAAACATCGTGTGACCCTATAAATATGTACAACTTTATATTTGCCTATGTCAGCCAAAATAAATTAAATAAAGAAAAAAAGAAATCGGCAGCTCAAATTTCAGCAAATGATTGGAATCCTGAACTGTTGTACGTCATTTGTCTTATGTGTTATCCATGGATAACTGGCCCTTATTTCAACCTTTTGCATTTTGCTACAAACATGAGAATTTATTGCAAAAGAATGCAGATTATTCATAATTAAATTATTCAGTTTAAGACACCCCAAGAGAAACAGTAGTTCTGAGTGTTTTATTTCTTCCCCTCCCTGACTCTGTGCAGATGCTTGCTACTAAAATTCCCAGAGAGTAAAGAGTTTGGGTGGGAAATAAGATTATTATTTATTTTATTTTGGGATAAGATATTTTTTGGAAGTTATTTCTGAAATCAGCTAAACTATCAACCACCCAATGTTGTTTCAGTTGCTAAGACTTTTCATCATTCTCTGACATCTGGTGGATGAGACCATTTTCCATCATAATACTTGGAGGATAATTGTATATTTAAAACACTAGGGTGGAAATGGTGATACACTATTAATTTCAGTACTCAGGAGGCAGAGGCAGGTAGATGTCTGTGAGATGGAGGCCAGCTTGATCTACATAATGAGTTTCAGACCAGTTGGGGCTACAGGAAGATCCTGTCTCAAAAATATTTAAAAAAGAGAATAAAAATTCAAGTTATATTTAAAAACTTTGAAAATAATGATTGGAATTTTAATTTGTCTTAAATTTACAGGTCGATTTATGGAGGACTGATATTTATTTATTTAATTTAATTTAATTTTATTTTTGTCTTTTGGAGACAGGGTGTCCCTATAGCCCCAGCTGGCCCGGAACTCACTCTGTAGACCAGGCTGGTCTTGAACTCACAGAGATCCACCTGCCTCTGCCTCCCGAGTGCTAGGATTAAAGGTGTGAACCACCACACCCGGCTTAAAGATGGTTCTTAGCTGCCAAGTGGGTGCTGGGAATTGAACCTGGGTCCTCTGTAAGAGCAGTTGGTGTTCTTAACTGCTGAGCCATCTCTCCAGCCTCAAGGAGGACTGATATTTAAGTTTATTTATAGATATAAAGTCAGTTCAAGTATAATGATGAATTTGCTTTTTGTTTATTTGTCTATTTTTTGCCCAGTAACTTTGCTTCAGCTCTGTCTTATGTATTTGTCACTTAGGGCTTTGGTTAGCATTCTATTTTAAATATTTTTAAAGTTTCCTTTATAGTGAAGAGTTGTTAGCTTACATTACTAAATAACTGAACATGGAAGAATTTTTAAGTTCTCAATTTGTTATTTATTTTTAATTTTATTAAATAAAGTCAGAGAAAATAGAATGTGTGATGTCTATTCTTTGGAACTCATGGAGGCTTCTTTGTATGATTTATTATTTTCTGTTTCTGTTTAGCTGGTTTTAATTAAAATTTAAATTTATTGTTAGGCTATTATATTTAACACTTTCTCATATTTTTTAAAATCTTCTGATGTTCCATGTTTATTTTTTTACTGCTAGTGCTGTTGTTTGAAACTCCTCTCTCTCATTTAAACTAAGTGTATATGTCAAAGATTTATTTTTTGAGAGAGGATCTTTCCAAAGAATAAGCTCTCAGTTTAAAAACAATATGTTAATTTAGTGCGTGCACGTGCACACACACACACACCCACCCACACACACACACACACACAGAGGCATACATGCATGAGGGAAGGGTCAGAGGACAACTTGCAGGTGTTGGTTTTATTTTTCTACCATCTAGATTTCAAGAATCAAACTCAAGCTGACAGGATTGGCATCAAGTGCCATTATCCACTGGACGATTTCTCAGATCCTCTTGGTTTTATTAATTAAGGACTTTTGTTTTCCATTTCACTAAACTAAATTTAAATAATTAAAGATTTCTTGAGTTTAGTTTATTATTCTTTCTAGATATCATATTTAATGTATTTTTGTTTAAGTTCTACTTGTTTTAAAACAAATATCTTCAAGGTTATATTTAACTCTCTTCCACCCCTGCCTATTTGTATTTTCCCCCAACAAATCTCTTTCTCACCTTTCTGCCTACTCATTTGGTTTGGTGGCCCACCTAAGTCCACCCAGGACCATCAGCATGACCATAGGATTTGGGGCTAACCACTGGGGCTTGGTGGGCTCAGCAGTGTGTGCACAACTGAAATGAATGACAAAATCATCTCCCAGAATCTATGGGTGGAAAGTTCAGTTGTAAGGTATGGGTCCCATGAGACATCACCCCATGCATGAATGACTGTTGCCAGGGTCATTATTCAGCAGGTTCAGTGCAAATAATGATAGCTCACGTGAGTTCATGATTGTGGTGATTCTGTCGTATGTAAGCATTTTGTAGCTTTTCTCCCAATCTTCTGGCTCGTATATTCTTCCCAACTTTTCTTCTGCAAATTCCCTGAGCCTGAGAGGTGGTGGCATATACAATTAATTTTTAAAACTGTCTACAGTGTATCTTTGCATGACTCAGAGTAGAGTTGACTTGGTAAGCTGCCTACATTCTTGAATGGCTCAAATAAAATTTTGTTGGTTTTATTGTTGTTGCTGTTGTTCTTGTCCTTGTCCTGACAAGCCAGGGTAGAAGTCTGAGCTCTACCAGTTTACTCTTACACTTCCAACATGTTGCCTCTAATGTTTAGCAATTATTCTTTCCTCATTGTATATTTTTACTGAACTTTTGTGCATTTCATACAGTATCTCTTAATCATATTTAGGCCTCCTCCCTTATCTTCACTCCCATAGCCTGCCCACAGGATTGCAGGCATTCTGTCATATATGTTAAGGTCTATAGAGTCAAGTTTGTGTCCCCAGATGTCCCTCGGTGTGAGTGCATCCACTGCAGCCTGTTCAGCCTGTCTAGCGTCCCTCCCTTAAAGAAAATCAGCTCTCCCTCACTCATCAGTGATCAGCTGCCAATAGTTTCTCGGCTAAGGTGGAGCCTCTGTGCATTTTCCCAGCTCTATGCTAGGTTTTGTCTGATAGAATTTACATGGGAAAAAACAAATATAGGCTTATTGCTTTAAAAAACTATTTTTATTTTATGTGTATGAGTATTATGCCTACATGTGTGGAAGTGCACCCATGTCCTGCAATGCTCATGGAGGACAGATCACCTGGAACTACAGGGTTGTTAGCTGCCATGTGGGTGCTGGGAGTTCAACCCAGGTGTTCTACAAGAACAGTCAGTGCTCTTAATTGCTGAGCCATCTCTCCAGCCCCAGATTTATTGGTTTTGAAGAGATGTTCATTAGTTTCTTTAGAAATCTGATGCATTTATCATTACTCACAGTATTCTAAAGTTTTAATATGATGTATTTCTTGAGTGACTTATAGATTCATTTATTATTCAGGGTCCTATTCAGATAAACGATTTTCTTTATATTTTCTTCAAAAGCAATTTCCATGACATAATTATTAATGAATATATTGTTTGTACTTTAAATCTCTTACTAAATGAAATTGAGATTTCTACATTAATCCTCCAACTTTTCATCCAGTGTTTACAGTGTATTAGGTGCATTACAAATATTGCTTGAATTCTTGATGAGTTCCCTTATGGAAAGTTGCTAGGTTGTGAAGACAAAGTTGGATTATGTCAATTGAAGAAAAAACTTAAAGTAATGACTTACTAGAGATGAACTAAAGAGGCAGCATGGATGCTAGAATACTGGAGCTGTGCTGAGAAACAGCAGAAGGTCTGGCTAGAGGAATAGCCATCTGACTTTAGAGGGTTTACTTTGGGCAAAGACACCTATGCATTCTGTGAATTAGAAAATGAAACACCACAAGATAGGTACCTCTCATATGATGCTACAGGAAACATAACATGATTTTTAACACATATATAGGTGACCTGATTTCAAAGGGAAGGGCTAAAGGGCGATCAGTTAGGATGCCTGCTGTTTTTTTTTTTAATTATCTATGTACATATACATTGGCTATTTTTTATTTGCTTATTAATTATTCATCATCTGTGTCCATACACGTGAGTACAATCATGCATGTAACATAGCACATGTGAAAAGGTCAGTGGATAACTCTTGGATATTGATTCTCTCTTACCATTTTGTAGGCTCTGATCCAGTAATCAAACTCAGATTGTCAGGTCTGCCCACAAGCTCCTGCTGAGCCATCTTGTTAACCCTCAACTATATTTTTAATGCACAAATATGTTATGTTTTGATGCATGTTTCCATTATGGAATGACCAAGTCAAGACATTCAACACATCCTTTACCTCATATACTTAACATTTTGATAGGGAGACATTTAATGTCCATACTGTTAGCATTTTGAAATATGCAGTATTTTGCTATTAATTGTGATCACCATGTAAATTGTCTTGGGAGAAACTCAGGGTCTGAACAGGGTAAAGCAGAGAATGAGTAAGAGAAATTGAAGAAGAGAAGATGGCAGCATCAGCTATGGTGCATCGGTAGCTGAACAGAGAGAAGAGCCAGAATTGGAGGGATATAGAAGCATTTCAAAAAGAAAACTTCATTTTAGTGGAAAGATGATTATAATCTTGACATGCTGAAGTCTAGTATTCATAGAAAATTTACCTGGGAAACTCAATAGGGAGTGGAAATAGAGCCCCACAAATTAGGACAGAGAAAGAATAGCTCTTTTTCTTTTTAGTCTTTTTGAGCCAAGGTTTTCCTATAGTCTCAGCTGCCCTGGAACTTGCTATTTAGACAAGGCTGGCCCTTGAACTCACAGAGATCCAAAAGCCTCTGCCTGAGTGCCACCACATTTGGCTGAGGAAGAATAACTCTTGATAGCAGTGTAGGAAATACAGCTGGCTTATAAGGTGTGTTTCTCTCTCTGACCTGAACCAAAAAAGCTTAGAAGCTATTTGTGAAGTCAAAGTAACACTTTATAAGCAACAAATGAATAGAATATATTTTAGGCCTACATTTTGTGACATACTTCTGGTAGTATAAAGTTGAGGGAAAAGGAGGATTAATTACTTGTTGAGGATAAATGAGGTCTGGAACTGACCTTTGGTAGGTGGGGAGGGTTTAATTAGGAGCACCAGCAGGGGAAAGATGACACTGATACTCTTTCAGAAGTAAGATATCCATGGGACATGGTCATTATGTGTAAAAGTAAAGAGAATAACCTATAACTCCAGATAAAGCAGGCAAAGTCAAGGCATCCTGGACTTCTCTACTCTGTGCTCTAGGTTGGGGCTGCCTGCTGCCTTCCAGAGGTATGTATCTCTTTAAGGCTATAGCTGGCACAGGGTCACTATTTTAATGACATATGCAAAGCGTAGAGATGGAGTCATGGGTGCCTCTGCAAACAGGATGGGTCTTAATCCCTTGGAAAGAAATACGATGCTAGATTTCACAGAGATTTTTCAGTGATTTGGTTTCCCAGGGAAACCCAACATGAGGCATGCAGCTGTAGGACTGGCACCAGTAGACTTGGAGGGAGGAGGGGAGAGTCACCTTACAAACTAAAACTAGCAAACCAGACTCATATCCCCATAGTATTCTCTTTCTGCTTTCTTGGATGAGAAAGTAAAATACATGGTTTGTGTGATAGGTGGGATGTATCTACCAGGAGTTCTACTCAGGGGTTTTGGAAGGCCAGGTTTCCACCAGGGCTCTCCTTGATTCTGGAGGGAAACAGTCTAACACTCCCAAAACTCTAGCCTGTCTTCTTTGGTGATCATGTTAGTAGATATTCTAGAACCACTTATGGTGCAGGTGCAGGGACAGACCTGCTTGTCTCTCATGACTTAGCTCAAGTGTTATGACGTAAAGAGAGCTTTGGTTCTCTGGCCTTCCCAGTGGCTCCATCCAGGCTCTGTCCAGTGCTTGCTACTCTGTTTTCTTAGCTTCAGTCAAGACACTTGCTTCTGTTCATGGCTGGTAGACTCACCTGCAATGTATGGACTTCTTGAATGCAGTATACTTGGTTCTGGATCCTCAACTCTAAGAACTAACCTCTGGTAGTTACAGAAGCTTCTCAGCAAAGACTTGCTAAGCAAACGAAGGAATAGGATGGCACAGACCCTGGGTCTGGTGCATGTGGTGCCCATGTTCTGTTTGCCAGCAGCATGGAGTGCTGCCGACTGAATGAATGCTTTGCCTCAAAGCAGTTCTCTCTCTTATCCAGGAGATATTTGTAGGGATGTAGACACAGGGTTTGTGGATAATCAACATCAAAATTATCCAAATCAGAGGGACGTATAGTTCACTGGTTCATAAAAGCAAGAAATAAACTCTCTATGTATTTGAATAACCTCAGCTTTTCACTCCATGACAGTCTGAGAAAATACCTCTGCACAGAGGCGATGTGTGACCTTGCCAACATTTTTTCCTTTCTTCTTTCCTTGAGGCAAACACCATGTGAAACTGTGAGATGCCACTGGTTTGTTTCTATTAAGGGTCTGGAACACTAGCAGTATCCCTGCATGTAAATGACCCTATTGCTGTTAGGGTTTTTTTTTTTTTTTTCTGTCCTTGAGAAATTCCTGTCTTGCTTTCCTGGGAATGGAGGTTTGCGAAATGGAAATGTGGAAGGCTGTGAAAATATCAGCTGCTTCCCTGAGACAAATGGTGGAACAAATTGCTCTCTGTGGGGTTCCATCCGGAAAAATGGTGCACAGGGTGGTTATTATATCAGAAGCAGAATTGCAATGGAGACTATTCAGAGACAGAGAGAAAGGGAGAGCTTTGAAACAATCTAGAGGGACTGAGACATGCAATTTTGAATTTTATGGAAGTAATTACAATGAATTCAGAAATTGAAGATATATTAGAGAATTTTCAGACACAGGACAGAATTTTCATTTAACAGCAGAAGTACACAGATATCTGTAAATGTATTAAAGCTTTGGTCAAGAAATGGAGGTTGTGCGTAGATTTGAAAGTCTTGAGCTCTCGTTGGCATGGGGTTTTGAATAGTCTTTTCTTGATCCATGAGCAAATCCCATTGGATCATATGATGTAGAATTAACCTTTCCAAAAGGACAACGTGTTGTTTGCTTATTTATGGTGCAGCAGTGCAAGTAAGATGATATATGAGAACGCATTTCAAACACTGCAGAATGCTGTGCGTGGGAATGATGACAACTATGATGACAATGGTGATGATGATGATTTATCAGCAGAAACTGTGGCCCAGAGGTATTTTCCCCCAATCAGTCCTGTGGGGGAAATGAAGGTCTTTGGTCACATAAATCACTACCAATCAGTCCTTCGAGTTCCAGGAAAGGAGACACAGGTGTGGAATTCCAAGTGAAGTTCATACCCACAAGCAGCCCCAGAGGCCTGAATGCTGGGGGCAGGCAGGGACTTGGCCTTTGTTCTGCAAGGCTGTTGTTGGGAGACGTGGCTCCTGCAGTCCCTCATCAGGGTCTGACACAGGGCAGCTGAGGTGAAAGGAAAGCAGAGCTTGCTGTGTGGAGGGCTGCATGGGTCGCTTTGATTGAAAAGATGCACCACTCTTCCCCATGCATGGTGCTCATATGGAATCCTATGCACATTTTCATATCATACTTGTTCTCTTGTGAACATGTATCCAACACACACATACACACACATTATTTTGAGCACATAAAACTACATGGTATGCACAGATTCACACCCACTAATCCCATGGGCTTCATACTCTGTAATTTATACATTTAACCTCATATATATGTTCTTTCTGGTCACTCTCATGCCCCTACATTCCTCATGAGTTCACCTGCACACTTATAGTACTCTCACATACCCCACAGTTCTACATGTTCTCCTTCCCCTTACACATACACATACCTCATGCACACAGACTCATGTGGAAACATTCACATACAATCCTGTACATAGTTAGTCACATGTTAGTGCATACATGATGGCTGAGTCTCAGAGGTTAGAGGACAATTTAATCAGTTTGTATCTACAGAAGCTAACATGCCTTTTCTTCCTCCTCCTCTCTATATCTCCCATCTAGATGAAAACTGGCTTGGCCTGACATGCAAGTTTATGCCCTGAATTATTGTTTGCTATATCTCCATGAATTCAACTGAAGAAGTTTCATTGAAAATGTTGTCTGATATATGGCAGAGTGCAGGGACTTGGGCGGGTGGGGGGCATGGAAAGAGAAGGAATTCTAGATTTGATTGAGAAATGAAGTATGAGCTATGGAAAAAGTTTAATAATAAAAATTATTTCTATTAAAAAATAGAAAAAAAGAACAGGTTGTCTGTAGATATTTCTCTGCTTATCTAGCTGCTCTCAGGAAATATCATCCAAACCATCACAGAGCCCTTAAATGCACTGAGATGAGACTAATGTTTGGATGTTCAAGCCGAGGAGGGAGTTAGTATGTTAAGTGGCATCCTGTAGCACACCCATCAGAAGTCTCCTCCTGTTTGATGGAAAAGCCAAGGCCACCCAGAGCATGCTGAGCTTCATAGGCTGTGGTCAGGAAGGAGTCCACACTTGCACAGGGAGTCAGGATCTGCATCTTTACTTAGCTGGAAAAATAATTGTTTCAAACACACTGACAACATCTCATGAAGCAGCAGAAGGCACGTTTGATTCTCAATTTCTCTGTGGCAGCTCATCACAAGGAAATGACATTTACAAACCCTGTAGCACTCCTTCTGTCAGCTAGAGGAATTCTCTGATTTTTGCACAGCTGTGAAATGCTTCGCTGTTGGCTTTCTTATTGCCAGCTCTATAAGAGTGGGGACACCATTCTTTTTTTTGGAGGTTCTAGACGAAGCCCCCAAAACATAGCCACTTGAGGGAAAATCCAATGTATTTTTCCCAGGTAAATAATTTTTCTGTAATGCCACACCAATAACTAGACTCTGTTCACAGACATACAGGTGCCAGAGGTTTGGGAAGAGGTAGAAGTTGATCTGTTAACAAGTGGGGCTCTGACGGGCCCACAGAGATGGTTTAAGCACACGTTGCTTCTTGCTTTCTGGGTTTTGTTCTTTTCTATTTTTTTTTTCTTTTGCCTCACTGCACTTTTCCATTCCTCTCGTTAGATTAGTGGCTATAGTTGGGAATATCTGGAGCGAGTTGGCACCCCAAATGTAGTGCAACGAAAGATATATATATTATTACATAAATGACTGGGACTGAGCCACACTGACGATATCTGGACATCATTGGAATAAGAATCAAATAGTTATTAATTGGTGAGTTAAAAAATGAAAAAGCTGACTTTAAACTATGAGCAACTGTACATCTGTTATAGTAATTGTGAGTTACTATAATCTGTTAATTCTCCTTAAAATATATAGTATTTTAAATTTGAAATCTTATTAACTGCATAATAGTAGTTCATAGATATAATTGATCTTATATCTTTGAAGGATAAATTTGATTTCAAAATATCCCTAGGAAAAACCCCAGTAGATGATTAAGAAATCAAAAAACATTTGGTCAAATAATTCTACTCCCCCAGACATTTGAGCCCAGTGAAGGGAACAAAGAACACACAGAGTGCAGAAAATGCAAAACCACAGAGGCAGGGAGGGGTCTGAAATGGGTAGGTGGCTTCAAGTTTGGAGGTTTATTGACTTAAAGACACTTAATTCTTGCTCTCACCTTGTGATGAGTCTTAATCAGATGCTCTCAAGCTTCCATCCGTTAATATCCGTAGCTCATCGGTGCAGAGATTCCAGAGCTCGTCCCCATGGATTTAGATTGTGCATTTGGGTTGTTGTGAGAGTGTTGGTAGTGGTGAGGTTATATTTCCCAACGCTCTGCTGTTACCTACTTTTCTTCTCAGTTGTGCTCCCCCCCATATCCTCCCTGATTTTTCAATCTAGATCGTGAGCTGCCATCTTTTGTCCATTCAGCTCCATCCTATGGAAGATACTGTGTTGATTAGTTTTGGTCAGCTCAATAGGAACTAGAGTCACTTGGGAAGACGGAACCTCCATTGAGGAATTTCCTCCATCAGATTGGTCTGTGGACATGACAATTCTCTTATTTGCTGATTGATGTAGGAGAGCCCAGCCCATTGTGGATGGTGCCCTCCCTCGTCAGGACTGTATCCAAAGGGGAGCCCAGAAAGCCAGGGGAAGCAAGACACTAAGAAGTGTTCCTCCGTGGTCTCTGCTTCAGTTCCTGCCTGCAGATTCCTGCCTTGAACTACTGGGTTGCCTCCCCTCAGTGATCGATCATAATCTGGGAGCTGGAAGACAAGATAAACCCTTTCCTCTCCAAGTTGCTTTCAGTTAGTGTTTTATCACAGCGACAGAGAAGCAAACTAGAATAGTCATCCTGTACTTCCTGCAGTCTACCATGTTAGTAAAAGAAAAAGTGAATGGCAAACAGGAAGTATGAGGGATGTAGGGGCAGCAGAGTTCTGTATGAAGAGGAACATACCAAGAATGAAATCTCTGCAATTTAACATCAGATCCAACTGGGAATTTCTTAGTGGGCCATGTCTCTTTATTGGCTCCTGCCTGGGATTATATGTAGCCAATAAGCTTTTTCCTGAAGAAATAAAAGGTGGCCTTTCCTCAGGAACATAGAGTTGGCTTGATTTGAGCAGAATTCCAGACTGCATCATTTTTACTAACCCTTGCTAGGTTGCTTTTGTGTGGGAGGCTTACATTATTAACCTTCCCCAGTGGGGTGCCCCAGTCTTCCCAACATTACTGGCACATTCCCATTGACCTTGGCTCCATTCCTCTGTATCTAGAACTCTTCTCCCCGATCTAGGGTTATCCACAGTAACCTGGTCTCTCTCTCTCTCTCTCTCTCTCTCATTATTGGGCATAGAAATCTCCTTGTTTCTTTGTGCTAGTCTATGCAGGTATCAAATTTCTCATGCCCAAAGAATACATCAAGACCAAATCATATCATTTCTCTAAACACCTCAGGGAGTTATTTCTACAGCCACCAAGGTAGAAATAACTGTAATTAGGTTTTTCTTTGTATTAAATAGCTACATATTTTTATTTTTATTTATTTTTTGCTATATCTTTTTAAAAAGTTGGTTTTCCTATAGGTGAATAGTCCAATAAATCTAAATAGCCATCACAGCTAATTCTGATACTAATTACTAATAAAGTACAAGGGTGGAATAGAAACTTAGGGGTTTCTATGGGTCCCAAGTCCTGCATTGTCTGCAGGAAAGAGCAGCATTACTCTAGCTGAGTTGGTAAGATGGAGTTCATCAAGCTTCAGGAGGAAAGAATGTTGCTGCTGCATGCCTTCCTTCCACAGACAGACACTTCAGGGACACTGGGAACGGAATTAAAGATATCTGTGTTCTGTTGGAGAAATGTGGAGTGCAAGCTTTAACCCCACCCAGAGCATCAGCTACCTCTGACACTGCTCATTCCCCTCCACCTTCTTTGGGTTTATAATCCATTGGGAATGAGAGCAGTGATATTCAGGGGAACTTCTAAGTCAGCAACATGCCTTAAATCTTCGTGGCTGGGTGACATTCATGGCTGAACATTCTCACAAGGAAACACTCATTTCAATAACTAACTGCAAAGAAATGTGCCTAAGGAACTTCGAACCCAAAACACATTTGCAAAGGGAACCTGAGGGGGCGACAAAGAAGTGCAGAGCAGACAATCTTTCTGGCATTTTGGGGACTCAGATATTTGGCACTAGTACTCAGAGAAAGGAGAAAAAGAATAAGGGTGACGTAATTGGGATACACAAAGACAGCTTTTGAGCTGGATGGAATTCCAGCTGCATTTATTAAAAGATTTTCTAGAAATCTGCAGGGACACTGTGGAGACCATTTTAATTTCAGTTCTCCTCAAATGGCCTCTCATCTCATCATTCACTGATTAACAGATTTCCTGGAGCTGTGGAAACCATTTCTTCCCATTGATCTGATACACAGGGGTGACACTTTCGAAAGGATGGAACAAGGAGCAGGTGATTCCTTTTGTGAGTGACACTGCAAAGAACCCCAGTCATCAGGCTTCATAAATGCTCTCCGATGCAGGAGAATGTGCTAGGATCAGGAGAGGCATATGTTTTTTTGAGACATGGTCCCACAGTAGCCTCAGCTGTCCTCGAAGGAGCACCCTCTGTAGACCGGATTGGCTTAGATCTCTAAGATCTGGGGAGGTGTACTTTTTTAAGTCTAACAAAAAGTTTTATTTTATAGATTATTTTACAATATTTTTCATTTTAAATTATCTTCATCCCCAAACTGCCTTGTCATTGTCTATTTTCAATACACACATTTTAATATTTTTATTGATTTTTGGAGCATTGCATACATTGTATTTCAATCATATTCAGATGCCTTCCCCTATATTCACCCCCACCTTTCTACCCCCACGTGATTTCATGTCATCTATAATTTTTAAAGGGCTATAGAGGCTAATGTGTGCTTCTAAAAGTTCTTCTGTGTAGCCGGGCGTGGTGGCGCATGCCTTTAATCCTAGCACTTGGGAGGCAGAGGCAGGCGGATCTTTGTGAGTTCAAGGCCGGCCTGGTCTACAGAGCGAATTCCAGGACAGCTGGGGCTACAGTGAGACCCTGTCTCGAAAAGACCAAAAAAAAAAAAAAAAGTTCTTCTGTGTGAGTCTGCCCTCTGTCCTGATCAACCTATCCAGCATCACATTGTTAAAGAAAACAGACTCTCCCTCTTCCAAATAGGTATCAATTGCCAGTAGTTCCTCAGCTAGGGTTGAGGCTTCTTGCCAAACTTCCCATCCATGTTGGATTTTGACTGACTTGAACTTTCATAGGTCTGGTGCATGCTGTCCCACTTTCTGTGAGCTCACATTAGTAGCTCCCTGCTGTCTAAAAAACAGTTTCTTTGTAGTCGTGGACCACCTCTGGCTCTTACAGGTCTTTTTTTTTTTTTTTTTTTTTTACCTTCTTCTGCAATGATCCCATAGCCTTGGGAGGAGAAGGTGTGATATAGGTGTCCTATTCAGGGCTAAGAACCCAGCAGCCTCAGCACATTACCTATTGTCCATCTCCATGTTAATTGCCATCAATTAATGGTGAGAGTTGAGGGATACATTAATTTATGGGTATAACAGCAAATTATTAGGAGTCAGTTTAATACTATGTCCACTTAGCAAAATAACAGTACTATGTTCTCAACTTCATTGATGAAAAGGACTCTCCTTTCGAGGGTCAATGTGTAGCTACAATGATGTGTAATGGAAAGGGAAGGGTTGGATTGTGGAATCAGAGGCTGCACCATAACATAATTATTGTTCTTTCTGTCTAGCTACTTAACTAGTATAAGTCTTATTTCAACTTTAAAACTATTTTCACCTGCCAATAATATTTGTACTTTTTAGTGGAGCATAGTTTTATAGTTTAATACAGTCATATAATATATAATGATCAAACCAAGGTAATGAGTGTTTCCACCTTCTGAGATCTTGTCACCATTGTGTGGTGGGAACCTTCAAATCCCATCCTTAACAGTCTCTAGCGAGGTCTAGTCTGGTGTCTACTTCTAAATAATTAAGCTTGTTTTAAAAAGCATTCAAAAATGGGTGAGAATTTGTGGGTTTTATCTTTCTATGACTTAGTTCACTGAGCCTAATGTCCTTTGGATCTATCTGTCATGTAAACCTTTGTTTTCTCAGGTGAAGGTAAAAATGCTTCTTTAGGGAGCTGGAGAGATGGATCAGCAGCTAAGAGCAGTGGCTTCTTGTGCACAGGACCCCCACCTCCGGTTCCATTCCCAGCACCCACATGGTGGCTAACGACCACCCATAACTCCTGTTCCAGGGGATCTGACACTCACTTCTGATCTCCTTGGGCATTGCATGATATGGGTGCACTTACAAACATGTAGGCAATGCACTCATACACACGAAATAAAAATGATAAATAAAATATTTTTAAAAATGCTTCTTTATCTGGGTGTGGTGGTGCAAACCTTTAATCTCAGTGCTCAGGAGGCAGAGACTGGTGAATCTCTGTTAGTGTGAGGCCAGCCTGTTATACATAGTGAGTCCAGGCCAGCTGGGGTTACAGGGAGATCTTGTCTCAAAGAGATAAATAAATAAATAAATAAATAAATAAATAAATAAATAAACAAAGTTCTTTAGTAGAGTTTTTTTAAGGATTAAAATTGAGACCTTATATAATGGGCCTTGAAAGCTTCCTGGCACTTAGAATGGATTCAAATATCATTTTCTTCCCATCTCCAACATTTGCAGGGCTCTGAATATCTACTATTAACAGTTTCTTCTTGACACATTTTGAGACTATCAGATGGGGTTTTAATGAGATTTACTTTATTGTCTCACTTATTTATTTTATCGTTACATAATTTCAGATACAATAAATGGGGTGAGCTAAAGTAAAATGTGCTGCAGTAATTTCTTTAGTCCTAGAGACTTAAGTGACTGACTTTCAGACAAAGAATTTCAGCATTTTCTGAACATTTAGGACTCTTTGCAAGTTAATGCTTCAAGTATATATACATATATATGTATATATACATATAAAGGTTAACACCGGATTCTGTTGTCAGTATTGTTGATGGATACATGAACAAACAATATTGCACACACATACGTGGTATGTGTCATATGTATGCTTAATGTATGTTGCACATGTGATGCAAAGTACTTGAGACAGTGAGGAAGGTTTGCTGGCTTTCTTTTAAAGCTGCACTGGTAAAAGGCACCATAAATGTGATGCGCACACATCTTAGCTGTTCTCATTTAGGCTTGATTTATATCTACTGAATTAATGTAATTATTAACAAAACCTTCATTTGCTCTCAGAAGTGGTCAGATTATAAAAGTGCTTGGATGATATAGTACAGGGTCACCTAGTAAAGAGCACCCCCTCTCAGGGAGTAGTGTTCTTGTGGGTACTTTTGAAAGATTCCCAGGAGTCATTGCCTTGACCATTTCCTGTTCAGGGTATGGGATTCCGCCATGAGGACCTCAGGAATATCAGAAGCCAGGCTATCTAAGAGTCTGCTATGATGAATGGAAATACTAGAGGCAGCTAGGCTGGAAGCGTCTGATAATGGATGTCCAATTGTACAGGATGCACTAATGTTAACAGTTCCATCATTAACTAGTTAAAGATCAGCCTTATGAAAAATGACTTCCCATTTCCAATCTATAATGAACACAAAATTGTGTAAAGATGGATGAGATGGTGCTTTGAGTAATCCTCGATGAAACTAGTTGGAGAAATAAAACCATTTGTCTCTCTGGCTGGACTGGCTCTTATTATATAAAATAGCTGTGTAATCATATTAAACCAGAACAGACCAGGGAGGGAAAGGGACAGAGACTTCTGAGTTTTATGTTGCTGTCACCTGCAGCTGCTCATCAATAAGAAAGAAACAAATGTTCCCACAAACTCTTTCTCATGACAATACTGAGCACTCAGGCAGGACTTTAAACAACAATTTCCATGGATTCATGAGAACTTGTGTGATGAATTTGGCTCATGATTTGCCTGGATCAAAACTGCGAGGTAAATTTTTGCCAGAGAATACTGTTACCTTGAATAATTTGAGCCTGGCGCCCAGCTCACTTTCACCCATATGGTTGCCACTTAGAATCTTGGTGTTCTTAACACTTGCATATATCTCATGCCATGATAATTATTCAATCTGTTATTAGCACAGCCCAAACAACTGAGACTTTACTGAGGGAGAAAGTGTGGTCTGTCAGAAAATGCCCTCCATGAAAATCTCATGGTGTTGTTTTCTAGCTCTCTCTGTGACCTCAGTCACCATCCTCATGGCTCACTTTTATCCTCTGAAAGAGTTCTCTGCTCAGGGAAGTGTGATCTAAAACACCCGAGGCCTCTCCTCTATGGTCTGTTCTTCATTCCATGCCTGTTCCCAGACTTTCCCCTCCACCTCTCCTTATAAAAATTGAGATATTTTAATAGCACTAGTGGCAGAATTTCCATAAAAATTTTTCCATTCTTCTTCCAGGTCCATTCAAGAGACCAATGTCTACTTCCTCTGGGTTTGTTACTGTGGCATGTCTCCTGTTTTATGGAAATATATGCATTGTCACTTCCTATGTTTTACCACCATTCTCAAGTCTGGGTTCAGTTGGTAGCATTTCCAGTAAAAAGGACACTCCTCCCAAAACAAAAAACAGAAAAAAAGAGCATATTGAGTTACCTTAGTACTAGTCACTCTGTCACTATATCAAAATGCCTGACATTATTAAGTTAAAAAAGATGAAGGTTTATTATGATTTTATTTTATCAATTTTGTTTTGTTTTGTCTGCTTTTGAGACAGTATCTTGTGTATCCTAGGTTGGCCTTGAACTCACTGATTCTCTTGTCTCTACCTTCCACATGCCTGGATTTCAGACATGTGCCACTGCACATTTATGCAGTGCTAGTTATCAAACCTATGACACATGTGTGGGAGACAACCATTCTGCTGAGCTACATCCCCAGACCCTTAAGGATTTTGTTAATTTTAGTGTTAGTATATCAGGTATGGTTCTCACCATGGCATCCTCACACATGTGGGTCATTGTTCTTTTTTTCTCATTTCTTCTCTTCCTCACTGTCCTCTCCAGTGCCCCTGCCCACCACCAACTGGTTATTCCCCTCCCCCGCCCCGCCACCAAGTTAGTCCCTCTTGTTTTCCTATTACCCTCTCTACTTTCCATTTCCCTTAAGATCTCTACCTTCCCTTGTATGATTCTGACAAAGGTATGTTTTGGTTCTTCAAGCCCATGCCCCAGCAACTCCGTCACTATGTGACCCCATTGGTTCTGGGCATGTGGAGAAACATCTGGGGTATAGAAGTATTCATGTCACCGACAGGGACAAAAAGGGAAGAAGAGGAAGGGATCAGTTTCCACCTAAAGGCCTCCTGCAAGGTTGCACCTCTTAAAGGCTTTATCACTTCCCAACCATTGCTACCATTGGGACCAAGATTCTGGTCCTCATGTGGGCCAAGATTCAGTTCACACATGGACCTATGAGAGACATTCAAGATTCAAACCATGGAAACCTGCTTGCCAGAGGGAGAAACCAACAAGTGTTCCATATTGCCCTATCTATATCTTCAACCTCCTTCTCTGGTCTCAGCTCCAAGTGCAGTCAGGAGGGGGCTCCTTTAGTTCTTAATTTTCTCTTGGACCTTCTGCATCTCTCTGACCTTAGTGTTATTGGCTGCATTGTTTTTCTAAATCTTGGAAGTTTCCCCAGACCTTCTAATAATGATTACCTAAACAGTGAATTTTCTTAAGAACCTTTTTAAACTCAATGCTCAGCTGAAAACTCAGCAGGCAGAGCCCAATTTAAAAGCCATATTTACCAATGTTCTGTGCTGACACAACGTTAAAAAAAGTTTAGATTCAGAGAATTATTGATATTAGATTTGGGGGTTAAGGAGATTAAATGTGTACCAATCTTTTGTGCTTTTATTCACATTTGTTTAGAGAATGTGTCATTGTGTTTTAAAATTGCTTTTTATAACTTCTTCCTTTTCTCACTCAACAATTCCTTGTGTTGATTTTTCCTAAGTGAAGGATTAAAACAAAGTTTGTGATTTTAAGTCTCCTTTTAATTATTTCTTTGTTTTTACTGTTAGAAAACTTATCACGAACTTCACCTTCATTCAACTGTTTTGAAAAGTATATTGAATAGTAGCTGTTTTTCCAGCTTGAGCTTTTGCTCATTAAAATTAAACGTTCAGTCTGACTCTTGTATTTATTATTTCGATTAGGCAGACTAGCATATTATTTGGAAATCTTGTTAAAAATGCTGGCTTTCCTCTACAGTTTTGTTCATGAACATCTGTTCAAGGAAGGAGGATGTAAGTCATAAAATAATTCCATAAATAATGTTCAGATGAAAACTCCTCCAGCTCAGCCTAATTTTAGAGCCATGTTACAAAGATTCCTTTTAGACAGTTTCACTTGCATCTGGCTTCCTTTCTGCTGTCCTTACTGTCCTCTTTCTAGGGGGAACCAGACTTTCCCTAATGCTCCTTCCCCTCCCTCCATACAGCATAGGTTGCTGTTGACCTGGCGACAGATTTTCTCTGTGCCTTCACTGGCATCTGCCCTTTCCTTTCTTCTTAGACTGGATGACAGTTAACAAATGCTGCCTGACATTTTCCACTAGTTGTGCAGAGGATGACAGTTTTAATTTAAATGCTAAGAATTAAAAGTTCTTGTGTTTCCTATTTTGAGCTATCTTGGGTAAAATCCAATTTTGATTTGGAGCCTGGGGTTGTAGCAGGGAACTTAATTAATCACGGGGCTGAATCTATTTGTGTTAGAGAGCAGAGCTAAGATTGGCAAAGCCAGAGTGGTTTAATCTTCCCCTGCTGCTCTCGTCCCTTCTCTCTGTGTATTTAGCATCTTTATCTCTGTCCTAACCTGCACCCTGCATGGCATACATACTTCCTAGCAGGAAATCATTCTTCCACAGATTATTCAGGACTCAAAGTACCTATCTAAGTCTCCTCAGGCAAATTAGACACCCAGGCTGCATCCTCTCTGAACACACACCACCTTACCTTGCAGCACTCTAAGTAAAGAACTGCCATTGCTGGCCTCTCTGACAAAGCCCTTGCTTAAAGTCTCTTCTCCATACTTGGCTAGATGCTCCTTGAATATAGGCTGTGATACAGAGACCTCTAACATTGTCCACTATGCTGGCTGTGGACACGTGACTATTGAATATTCAAAAGGGGGCCAGTATGTTTGAAGAACAGAATTTCAAATTTTGTTTCTTTTTACATCATTTAAATTTTAAAAAAGTAACAGGCAACTGATGCTTTCTATATCGGACAACACAGACCCCAAACACATGAACAGAATACAAAGGAAGTGAGCGCCTATGGGAGGAAGGACAGTCAAGGTCATCATAGGTAATGTTTTTACACCTTTCATGCCCCACATACACATCTACCTAAATGGTTCACGGATGCCTCTTTTCTCCATTGGCTCAACTGGGTCTCCAAAAGGAGGAGGAAATTTGTCCCCTCTTAAACTGATCCTTAGGTCTCTGTTCTCACTGAGTAAAAGAAAAATGAGCAGGAGAGAGCTGTTCTCAGCCTCATCTTACCCTTGCCCGTGGTCTCGCCTTTCTCTGGTGTTATGAGGCCAACACCAGTCCAACTACATTGGTGTGGTCCCCTGAATCACCAGGAAGTGGTGAATCCTCAGAGTGAGTTTCCCGAGCTGGGAGGATATCCTGAACATGCTACAACCCAAAAAAGCCCATGTTTATCTTGTGGCATAAAAGCCCTCTGTTGGCTGTGTGGTGTTTGCTAATCCAGGACTTTCTTTAACCCAACTCAGTAGGTGGTAAGTAAAGAAATGAAATTACCTTCCATGCTCCGTGACCCTTGCTGACTGAGCATATGCTTTGACAGAGGTGGATTTTCACTTTTTAAAGGGGTATTATTTATGAGGAATGATACCCTGGGTGGACCTGTGCATTCCACATATCTGCATGCACCCCACCCCACCTGTAACCCCCATATACACACCCTCAGAACAAAGTCTTAAAAGTACTTATATGGGGCTGGAGGGATGGCCTAGCGGTTAAGAGCGCCGACTGTTCTTACAGAGGACCCGGGTTCGATCCCCAGCACCCACATGGCAGCTGAGAACCGTCTGAAGCTCCAATTCCAGGAGAACTCCAGTTCCAGGGGAATCCGAGACCCTCTTCTGAACTCCGCGGCGTTGTACGACACAGGTGCACAGACTTGCATGCAGACAGTACATTCATACACATACAGAAATAAATAAAATTAATAAAAAAAAGTACTTATATGATAAAAAAGTATTATGAGCATATCATAAGCAAATGATTTGGATATTGTTATCAACAAAACAAATGATTAATATTTAGTCTAAAAATTTATGTTGGGGGGCTGGAGAGATGGCCTAGCAGTTAAGAGCGCCAATTGCTCTTGCAGAGGACCTGGGTTTGATCCCCAGCACCTACATGGCGGCTGAAAACTGTCTTGAACTCCAGTTCCAGGGGCCTCCGACGCTCTCTTCTGACCTCCGCAGCATTGCACACACGGGTGCACAGACCTACATTCAGACAGTACCTTCATACACATAATAAAAAAAAAATTATGGTGGTTAGTCTTAATATAAAGTGGGCAAACTCAGCTACTACTGCAGATTCAGCCTCTTCAGAGTATAGCCTGCCATTGTTGGACTACCCAGGCTGTATCATGGAGACCAGTACAGGAAGATCAAGACAGGATGTGGTGCTTAGTGGACCTCATTTGGTGACCATGGGAAGGGAAAACCCCAGTGTGGAACTCGAGGGCAGAAGTGATGGTGGTTTGGGCTTGCCAAAGAGGAGCCTTCAAACATTATATCTTTCAGCCTAATAGAGAAAAAGGAGTGGGCAAATTCTATCAGCAGGCAATTCTTAGAAGACATGATACAAATGTCGGAGCCTTCAAACATTATATCTTTCAGCCTAATAGAGAAAAAGAGTGGGCAAATTTTATCAGCAGGCAATTCTTAGAAGACATGATACAAATGTCTAATTAATAACTGCAACTATTGTGCTAATAATCAAATGCAGCTTAAAGTAAAGTTGCCTGCTAATTGCTTAATATATTAGTGGATATTATAAAAACATTGTACCGTGCTGGTGAGAGTGTGGGAAAAGAACATCATTGGGGAATATGAGCACACCAAAACTGGACAGAACAGACATTATCTATGGAAAGTTTAGATGTACATACCACCTAGGAATCCCACTTCTAATACTATATCCTATAAAATACTTTGGATGGTCATGAAAACATAGAATTTTCTTTGAATATAGAATTGGTAGCATTATGGTAACTAATATTGTTAAATTTTGAAATAAAAATCCAACTTATTTTTATGGATGTAAAGTCTTTACATGAATGTAAATGTAAAGGAATGGCCACCACCATGTCAGAGTTTAATACATAAAGCAAGATGACTGAGCTCCTTGAGAAAAATGCATTGTGTTTTCTTTACTAAGAGACTAGATCAAGAGGAAGGGTCTGAGTAAATCTGAGTACAGAAAATGTAGTGTGTTTTTCTGGAGGTGCTCAGACACCTTCCTTTATTCATTAAATCCTGACTTGGCTCTCATCATCTGTATGCATGGGTCACTTCCATGATTCTTATGCAGACATCACTGGGTCATTAGGAGATAGCAGCCTTTCACTATATTAGTGCGGGGTCCCTTAAGGCCAAGATCAGAAGACACATAGATAAAAGATTCATTTGTTATGCATCTCTGACCACAAGACCAGAAGAGGAACCTTTTGTCCTCAGCCAAATACACTTTAAACTTTATAATTTCATCCAAAGCACATGTCCTTTCTCTTGTGACTTTACTGCTTGTGTGGTATGATTGCCAGATTCTTCTGGGACGGATGGTTCTCTTCTACGGCTGGTTCTCTTTCCATGTGGTTCCCATTCTTTTTGTAATACTATCAAGTGAGAGGAACAATACAGTTTGGGCTACTAGGAAGACTTCCAGCTACTTGATAAAAATCCTATTCTGTAATAGGATTTTTACCAAGAGGATGGCTCAGTTGGTCATGAGCTTACCATCCAAGCATAAGGACCTGAGTGACTCCTAGAACCCATGTAAAAAGCAAGGTATGGCAGTATGTGCCTGTAATCCCAGTGGGCTGGGGAAATGGAGACAGGAGACTCCCTGGGGCTTGCTGGCCTGCCAGTCTAGTTCAGTTGGTGA
Source organism: Rhizomys pruinosus (assembly GCA_009823505.1). NCBI lineage: Eukaryota > Metazoa > Chordata > Mammalia > Rodentia > Spalacidae > Rhizomys > Rhizomys pruinosus. The sequence goes on along the minus strand of VZQC01003677.1, from coordinate 450,292 downwards.
AGTCTGGGTTCAGTGAGAGTTTTTGTCTTCAGAAAAAAGATAAAGTGGGAGGCTATTGAGGAAGACACCTGACATTGACACCACTCTGCACACATTCACATACCTGCACAGGTATCTGTATCTCCCAACGTTTTCTCTCTCCCTCTCTATCTCTCTCTGTGTGTCCTAGGTGCCCTTGTCTCCTTGCCCACGTGTGGTCGCAATGATCCGAATCACCCTGTACCTCTGCAGCTTTTTCTGTCTCTTAGAATCTGTGTATTCATCGCTATACCATGTTCTCTTCTTCAACAGATCTCCCCCCACCCCAACTCATTACTACGTATTTGCCTCCTAAATAAAACCTTTTATTCTTTGGAACAAATGGAGTGAGCTAGGTCCTTTGCTTCAGAGTGACAGTAAGAATTATCCAGGTTTCCCGTCGGCCAGGCCTGCTTTTCCTCTCAGAGCTTTCCACTCTTTCCCCCTGTGTACTCACAGGGTAGAACTGAATAAATGAAAAAGCAAGCAGAGAAATGACCTGTCATTATCAATGTGATTTTTGGATTATGAGTTCCTATGACTCAATGCTGTAAAGGCCCTTAAATATTAGCTGGTTCAACTCTCAAATTTTTATTTGAATAAATGAAGGAATTTCAGTGACCTTCACAAGATCAAGTTGAAACTCTGGTGAACTCAAAAGAATTTGCTTCCAGAAGGCTGGAAGAAGATGCGTTCTTCACTCTCTGACATCAACAATAAGATAAACTACCAAGCTTGTCATTGTCATAAGAAGCAGGACACTGGCCTTCTTTGCATACTATTATTTATGCAAAGTAATAAAATTAATTTATGCAAAATAGTAGTATCATTTCAATTTTATATGCTGATTTATGATTATCCAAGTATTTCAGCATAAGTCCTCATTGAATATTCACATCTTTGGGAAGACCGAATTGTTATTTCAGGTTTGTGTTTAATTATTCCATGTGCAGAGAGGTTAACTGCCTTTCCTATGCACACAGAGTAGGTCAATGTTAAAGCAAGGATGCAGATAGAAGACATACCACTGCAAAGACAGCAGCAGTCATAGATAAACAACAAAGGTGCTTCCAATCCATAGCAAAGATGTAGCTCTAACTTTACCAGAATTAAGTCACTGACTACCTTCCTGCTTTGCTGCAGCTCATTTCAGTGTCCACAGCCTTCATCACTGGTGTGATCCCACTTATTAAGGGCCAGTACAGTTACAACAACTCAGGATGCCTCCTTCAGCAGTTACATGTCAGAATGTTCAAAGATGATGACGGAAGTCAAGAATGAAGTCGAAGGGGGGGATTGTGAGAGCCACTGAGGTGATACAAAGATGTAAGACCAAGTGGAAATGAATCTTACAAGCTCCTGAGACCTGGTTTATATGAACCTACAGTATCTGTATCAGCATGCACAAGACCCATGCAAGCTCTTCTGGACAAAAACCCAGCACAGAGCTGTAGAAATGGGTAGCAGAGCCCAACCTTGGCTGAAGAAATATTGACAGTAGATGGTGGTTGGGTTAGGAAGACCTGTCCTTCTTTAGAAAAGAGACTCCAGATAAGCTGACTAGAGTTCAGAGCTGGCTCTGAGGAGTGAGCGGGAAGAGTAATTTGGCCCAATGGACCCTGGGAGAAATGAAGGAAGGTGTGAACTCCAGGGGAGGAGGGTTGAGGGAGGGTGCCAAGGGAGAAGTAGGTATAATGGCAATTAAGACTAAATGAAAAATTGTGTATGAAACACATGAAAAAGTCAATAAAAATAAATTCATACTTCACTTCTGGCATTTTATTCCTAAGAATTAAATTTTAATGAGGTTTTGACTGTCTTTCAGCCTCAATGATAGAATTGATTATGGATTTGAAAAGGGAAAGCATAATTAAAACAAGAATTATTCCCTGACTAATGATGATCAATTGACAAGCTTTCAGGGATGTGTTTAAGACTCCTTACCCAGCATTAGGGAGCAGTTGACTTCCTTTTGTTCCTCCTCCTGGGACCATCCTATAATCTCTCTTGCCCTGCTATCACAATTCGATTTCACAGGTATTTTTGCTCATGCCATTTCCAGGATTTGCCAACTTTTTATGCTAGAGCCAGCAAGATCCGAGATGCTGATTGATATTATATTGGTAGATTGTTTCTTGCTAAATTCCTGCAGAATTGGAAACTTAAGGGTGATTTGTTGTGATTTATGGTTTTATGGACTCAGAACTAACAGAGATGGGACAGTCACACAGGGACAGTGTTATGTTTTAGTGGTGGATGGATGACTACGAGGGATTAACCTAGACAGGCTGGACACTCCTCGAGAGACAATCATGCTTGGTGCCAGGAGTGTCCAAGTCACACTTGTGCACATTCTGCCATCTCCCTTGATCCACCATCCTCTATGCCTCTAGTGGTGTATTTTAGTTTGGCCTCTGGTACCAGTATGCCATCATATCTGGGACAAGGTCATTTTTCCTTGCCCCACTCTGTTTTTTTTTTTTTTTTTTTTGGTCTTTTCAAGACTGGGTCTCCCTGTAGCCCCAGCTGTCCTGGAACTCACTCTGTTGACCAGGCTGGCCTTGAACTCACAAAGATCCACCTGCTTCTGCCTCCCAAGTGCTAGCATTAAAGGCATGTGCTACCATGACTGGCTTGCCCCACTCTTTTTACCTACAGATCTGATACATGACTTTTCTTTCTAACAGTGGCAAGGAGACAAATTGTCTTCCCAGACAAAACCTCTGTACAGTTATTTTTAACTGAGCGTGGTGGTGCATGCCTTTAATCCCAGCAGGAGGGTGTGCATGCCTTTACTCTCAGAGGCAGGAGGATCTCGATTTCAAGGCCAGCTTGGCCTACATAATGAGTTCCAGGACACCTGGGGCTATAAAGAGACTCTGTCTCAAAAGCACAAAAGAATTAAGTGGCAATTTTCACTTTTCTACTTAAACTTCCCTTACAACTAGTTCCTGTTTGGTGTTGAGGATAGACTTAGCAATTGCTCCTTGTAATTGAAAGTTATTGATGGATTTATCTTCCTCAATTCCAAAGCACATATCAAGTGGTGCTGTACATGCAGTACTTCCTACTTTCTGTCCTTGCCTATATTGTGTCCACACATAGAAGAAGCTCATGAACTTCTATTAATCATTGTCTGACCTGCACAGTGCATATGAAGTGGACTGCTACAAAAATCAACTCCAAATGGACCAAAGACCTCAACACGAAACCTGAACTCTGAAGGTGATAGAAGAAAACGTTGGCAGCAAACTACAAGACATAAGCGTAGGAGAAGACTTTCTAAGTCAGACAGCAGCTGCGCAGGAAATAAGGTCGACAATTGAGAAGTGGGACCTCATTAAACTCAAAAGCTGTACAGTGAAAGAAACAATCAGGGAAGTGAAGAGAAAACCCACAGAGTGGGATGAAGCCTTCACTGCTGATACATCTGACAGAGCATTAACTTCCAGAATATATAAACTACTCAAAAAACAAAGAAATAAGAAAATAAATGACTCACTCAAAAGATAGAGAGCTGAACAGAGACTTCACAAGTGAGGAATTAGAGATGGCTGAGAAACATCTTAAAAAGTATTCAACATCACTAATAATTAAGGAAATTCAAATTAAAACCACTTTAAAATATCATCTCACTCCAATAAGACTGGCTAGGATCAAGAAACAAATGCGAGCAAATGCTGAAGAGGTTGTGGGGAAAAGGGAACACTCATCCAGTGCTGGTGGGAATGCAAACTTATACAACCACTGTGGAAAACAGTGTGGAGAACCCTTAAAAGACTCAAAATGAGCCCACCACCTGACCCAGTCATGTCATACCACTTCTGGGTTTATACCCACAAGACTCATCCTATTGCGGATATACATGCACTTCCATGTTTATTGCAGCTCTCTTCACAATAGCCAAGAGCTGGAACCAACCCAAGTGCCTGTCAACTGATGAGTGGATAGAGAAAATGTGGTACGTCTACACAATGGAGTTCTATGCAGCAGTAAGGAAAGATGACATCATGAACTTTGCAGGTAAATGGATGGAACTAGAAGATATTATGTTGTGAAGTAACACAGTCCCAGAAAAACAATTGATGAATGGTATCCCTCATCTGTGGATCTAGCACAAAGTATCTAGTTGTAAGGCAAACTGAGCAATGTTATATTTCTCTTCACCTGAAAGCAACTGTGCTCTTATAATGTGACTCCCTTAGCAGGTTCCAGAATTAACCTAGCACTTATTTTCAGACTTTGGAATTTTGGTATATGGGTAGAGGGCATGTATGAATATTTTAGAGTAATATAAAATTAAAAGGGAAAAATGTGAATCCTGAAACTTGATTTGGAAATAACATACAGTTTGTTTTCAGATGACATAATTTTAGTATAGGTGATATACATATATATATATATATATATATATATATATATATATATATATATATATGTTTGAATCAATACAAGTTGAGAGAACAACAACAACACAAAGAACTGGGACAAAGAACTGACTGAAGCAGTACATTCTTCCCCAAAATAATAATTGTCTGCTTGAAAAAAAGACTTTGGGACAAGACTTTGGAAAAAGATGCAAGGAACATGTATGGCAGAGTGTATAACTCGGGTGGGGTGGGAGCATGGAAAGGGAAATGAGTCTAAATTGGACTAAGAAATGATGGATGAAAAAGCTTAATAAGAATTTAAAAAGTATATATACAAAAAATTTCAAATAATTAAAATAAAAAAAGAAATGCCAAAAAAGAATGGGTGTTCGTCACCATGTGGGTGCTAGGAACTGAACCTGGGGCCTCTGGAAGAGCAGCTAGTGCTATTTACCATGGAACCATTTCTCCTGTCTCTCCTCTTTTCTTCCTTCCTTCCTTTCTTTCTTTCTTCCTTTCTTTCTTTTCTTTTTTTTTCTTTTTTTTTTGTTTTTGGTCTTTTCAAGACAGGGTCTCCCTTTAGCTCCAGCTGTCCTAGAACTCACTCTGTAGACCAGGCTGGACTTGAACTCACAAAGATCCGCCTGCCTCTGCCTCTGCCTCTCAAGTGCCGCCACCATGCCTGGTATCTCCTCATTTCTAAGGAAGAATAATAGCACCGTGGTTGCTGACCATGTTCAGCTCAAGGGAAATGTGCCATTCATATGGTGAATGTGCCTAGCTGCTGGACCTGGGATGATAGTGCAATTGGTTGAAGATCTTGTCTTGCAAACTTGACTATCTGAGTTCTATCCTCAAGAGCCCATGGGAAAAATACTTGGAGTGCTGGTGCATGCTTATAGAACATGGAGTGCTAGTGCATGCTTGTAGAACATGGAGTGCTGGTGCATGCTTGTAGAACATGGAGTGCTGGTGCATGCTTGTAGAACATGGAGTGCTGGTGCATGCTTGTAGAACATGGAGTGCTAGTGCATGCTTGTAGAACATGGAGTGCTGCAGAGGTGGAGACAGGAGGGTTTCTGAGGAACTATTGGCAGCTGATCACTGCTGGGTGATAGAAGAGTTGATCTTAAAGGAAGTAATTCTAGGTAGGTTGACCAGGCTCCAGTGGATGAACTGTCACTGAAGGACATCTGAGGACACAAACCTGACAGGATAGGGCTTAACATATACGACACAAATGCATGAAGTCCAGTGGGTCAATGGGGGATGCAGCTAGGGGAGGAGGTCTAAATATGTAATGCAAAAATTCAATAAAAGTTGTGTATCATTAAAAAAAAGCCATGAGAATAAGAAGGGTTGAATGGGAGGGCAGGCAGAGGAGGGAGTATGGGGAGACCTAACTACCACTAAAGGCCATTAGAAAAAAGAAGCCACATGGAAATCTACCACTATAGAAACATCTTCAAATATATACATATACATTATAAAAAGAGACTAAAAGGAGCTACCTTATAACAGGGAGATGTTGCCCCTACTAGACACCGTAGGCTAGCAAAGAAAATAAGCATTGCTTTCTTTTAGAAGTAACACGATTACATTGAAAGACTTTGTATAGGTTGGAGAATTTGGAAACAGAGTGAATGGAAAACTCACATTATAGGACAGGGACAAATTTCGTAGGTTTCCCTATAGCTCTGCTTCCCTGGAACTTTCTTTTTCTTTTTTCTTCTTCTTCTTCTTTCTTTTTTTTTTTTTTTTTTTTTTTTGGTCTTTTTTGAGACAGGGTCTCTCTGTAGCCCCAGCTGTCCTGGAACTCGCTCTGTAGACCAGGCTGGCTTTGAACTCACAAAGATCTGCCTGCCTCTGCCTCCCAAATGCTAGTATTAAAGGTGTGCGCCACCATGCCGGGCTTGGCCTGGAACTTTCTAACTAGATCAGGCTGGCTTTGAACTCACAGAGATCCATCTCCTTCCTCTATTAGTTGTCTTTTAATTAATTTCTTCACGTTTGTTGTTAAACTCATCTTGTAAGTTAATTTAATTCCAGTAAATATTTTCTCAGATCTGAAATTCCCTTTGATTCTTTTTTTTAAATTTTATTTATTTATTTTTTTTTAATTTATTTCCGTATGTGTATGACTGTATTGTCTGCATGCAAGTCTGTGCACCCGTGACTTGCAAAGCCGCGGAGGTCAGAAGAGGGTGTCAGACTCCCCTGGAACTGGAGTTCTCCTGGAATTGGAGTTTCAGACGGCTCTCGGCCGCCATGTGGGTGCTGGGGATCGAACCCGGGTCCTCTGCAAGAGCGGTCGGCGCTCTTAACTGCTAGGCCATCTCTCCAGCACCCTTTGATTCTTTTTTATACATGCTGATGATTCAGAAAAATTCTGCATCAATTTCTTGATTGTTTTAATTATATTAGTTATGTAGCTGATTATTTGAATATGGGGCTCACTACTTACTCTATTCTATTATCTGAATTTGCTTACTTGTTTCTGTTCTTTATACACTCAATAATTATATTGAATATTAGATGCTATTTATGAAATGTTTTAGAACCTCTGGATCACAGAGGGTTTAATGTTTTCTGTTGGACTGTTAAGGTATTGACCAATCATCATGATCCAATCTAACCTGAATTTCAGCCTTTGTGGGGCCCAGTCTATTTGGGGTTTGGTTTTTTAGTCTTGGATGTACCTGAGATTCCATTTTCATTTTTCCCCCAAACTTTATGGAATTTAAACTAGACTTAGAATGCTGGTCTGGTAATTATCCTCAGGACTATAAAGTCTGGTTGCATTTGTATCAGTCATGATCTGTGAAACTAAGATTGTTGGTTTGTTTAGAGACAGAGTTTCTCCATGCAGCCAGGGCTGCTCTCAAACTCACAGTCTTCTGAGTGCTGACAATGCAGGTATATGCCACCACCCCTGGCTCATGAAGTTAAGATTCATAAATACTTTATGGGTTAAGATGTTGCAGTAGCTGAATGGACCCTGTACCACACACAAAGAAAACCCTCCACAAACCTGTAAGGCCATGAAGAAATTGCTTTGAAATCTTGAAATTTTAACATTCATGTAGTAAATGTGAGAATTTTGATGATGTGAACCCAAGTTCCAAAATGGAACTGTTCGATATGTGCAGATTTAATAATTTAACTTTATTGTATATGTTAATGAATGTCTGGCTTTGAGATAGTATGGGTTACACAGTATTCCTTCTCTGACAATGCTCATATTTGATATGTATTTGTAAATTTCTGAAGTTGGCTGCTTGCCCTCTGGCTCTCTGGATGCCTTGTTTTGTTTGTTTTTTAGTTGTTTTTTTTCTTTTGTGCTGCTAGGGATTGAACCTAGGGCTTTGCCCATGCTAGACAAGTGTTCTACCATGGAGCTACACTCCCGGCCTCAGAGAGAACTTCCAGGAAGTTCCATTGCAGTGTTTCTCCATGGCTTACAGTCGGCATGTGACCCACCACTGGCTGAACCTCCCAAGAGTCACAAAGCACATTTGTATTTTCTATGTTTTGTTTCTGTGCTTGTTAATGGTTTTGCCACAGGCGTGATTGAGGCAATCTTTTCCAACCACGAAACTGCTGTTGTGTTTCCTCTGTAATATGAATAATTTGACTCTAGGCATGCATGTCGTCTGGTTATGGTTAATTTCAGTCTGTGACTCTAGCTGCAGCTCTGCTCTAGTGTGGCACCGAGTCTCTTCTCATGAATTGTCAGACAGTTGTTTCACAATGGACAAAAAAATCCAAGGGTGAGGACAAGCTTGAGCCCAATGACTGAAGAATAATGGGAAGGCAAGATGACAGAAACCAACAGTCTCCAGTGAAGCAGCTATGGTCGGACTGCTGGCTATGGTGGTGAGCTGCTTAGGAGAGGAAATATGTCAAACCTTTGATTTTATCCAGCTGTTCTCCAGAGTTCAAATTCTCTCTTCTCTTCTTTGACAAACAATATATCATTTAAAATAAATTCTTATTCTTAAATGTGTGCAACAGCTGCTGGTTGGCTACCAGGGTGATAAGCATAAGGAACAAATGCCTGAAGGGAGGCCTCTGGAGGCCAACAGACTTTTCAGGCTCCACAAACCAGAGGCAATTCACTTTGCCTGTGTCCCCTGGCTGCTCTGTCTCCAGTTGTTTTCCAAAATATAACATTAAATCCTTGGGTCTGTAGGGAGGATTTTGTGGTTGCTACCAGCTTTCTTTTCAAGAAATCTTACTTTGTTCTAAAAAAAAAAAATCATAGTTTGTAACAAGCTATAAGGAAATTTACTCATTTTTTTTTAAAATTTTTTTTAATTTTTAAGGGATTCTACAATACAATGACACAGTTGTTTGCAGATAACAATGATGTTACTCAGTATGTCATACAATTAAGTAATTGGTGCATTTTGCAAGTATCTATGTCCAAATTTTGAACAACCCAAGGTTCCCATAGTCCAGTTGGAGAAGCTTGTATGCACAGGCATGTTGATCAATCAGGTGTCCAGACTATATTCCTATAGTCTCATGATTCACCCCTATCTCATTTTTAAAATCAGCTATAATCTCATATCTTGCTAATTCCCAAACTCCTTTGTAATTGTACTTGAAAAACCATTTTATTCACAAGAATAAACTATTCAAAACAATATTTCTTGTTCCTGGGAAACAAACTCACCTATTAGCCTATGAATACACACACACACACACACACACACACACACACACATACACACACGCACGCACACACACACACACACACACACATTTTAACAAGGCAACCTTTTAAGATGAGAAAGGAGAGACAACTTTTTGATTCAAATTTGCATGAGGCTCCCAGAGAATATCCTCTTTTGAAATCACTTTCCTCTTGGATCTGGGTGAGATGAAGGAACTTGACTTAGAGAGCTGGGACCACTTCATGACTTTCAGATGTCAGGTTCACTGGCTGCAATAGAACATTTAGAGCCTTTCTTCTTTTGGTTCTCCAACCAAGGTTGTTGTCTGCTTTCTTTTAGTTCTTTATTTTAACTCTAAAGGGGCTACACATGATAAACCACAGCTCTGAATAAGCTGTCTACTTTGCTGTTTAGAATAAAGAAATATCATACCTTATCCCACTCTGATGTAGGAATGAGTCATTTTGAGTTCAGGGGGAAACTTGCATTTTTCTAAATGAATGTATATGGCAGTTTAGCATTAAATATACAGGTGGTTATGAAATATCTTGACGACATTTTTATTTACACCAAATGAAGCATTTCTGCGTATGGGGATGTGGAGTAGATGTTTAATGCTCAGGCTATGATGAAAGGCAAATATGATTTTGAAAACCAGTTCTGCAACTTAATAACCGTGGAATTATGGACAAAAGTACTTAAAATGTCAGTGCATCATTTGCCTCATCTATAAGATGAGGATTATTGTACACGCTTGGCAGATTGGCTATGGGGGTATGAAGTGCTATGTAAACCATGAGAAATGTAAACAGGAATTACAGTGCATAAACTTCTTTACCAGTAACTCTATACAGACTCACATATCTCAAGATGAAGCCATGTTTATTCCAGAAATTGCCTCGCTTATAAGTCCCTGCTTAGATTTTCATTAGCAGTTACCCAGCCTGCCACTTCCAGTTCCTAATTTCCCATTTCAGGTACTTTGCATACATTATATAATTTGTGTGCTTCTATAATAATGTTTCTGTATATGGGATTTGATAGCTACTAAGGGTCCTCCGAGTACAGAAATTGTATTTTTCCCTTCCCTTTATGCGGTATCATCTTTCCAACTCTAGCTTTAGTTCAGGGGGAAAAAAAAGTTTTCTCTCAAAGCATACTGAGTTTTCTGCAGTGCTCACTGTTAGGACCACTGTCCAGAGAGCAAGGAGAGAGATGGAGCTTGAAGCTGTTTAACAGTCACCTATTAGCAGTCCTGTTTCATAAATTACATATTTACATATATTTTGTGCATTTTCTCTTTGTTATTTTATTTCTAGTAAGTCATTATACATTAGGGCAATTAGCCCATTATTTTTGGATATGAGTTTCATGTATTTCTTTGGTTTTTAAAATTATCTTAATCTTGTTTATGGATTCTTTTTAAAATTATTTATTATTTACATTTTTATATGTCCTAATGTATTGTCCACATGTACATAAGTGTACCCATGTTACGCAGTGCCCATGGAAGTCAGAAGAGGGCATCAGAACCCCTGGAACTGGAGTTATGGATGGTTGTTAGCTTCCATGTGGATGCTGGGAAGTGAATCCAGGTCCTCTGCAAGAGCAGCCAGGGCTCTTAACTGCTGACCTATCTCTCCAGCCCTCATTTATGGATTCCGATTAGGTTTTTTTTGTTTGTTTGTTTATAGTTAAGAAAATTTATAGTCCCCCCCCACTTTTTTTTAAACTGAGGAACAAATCTAGGGCTTTGCAGCTAGAAAAGTTCTCAACTACTGAGCTACGTTTTACATTTTACATTTTTTTATTTAGAGACAAATTCTCATTAAATTATATTCAAGCTATCTTTGAACTACTCTGTCTGCCAGGCAGGCTTGAACTTGTAATCTTCCCAGTTTGGCCTTGTAAATAGCTGAGATAATAGATCTAAACCACCAGGCATGGCCAAATTTTACTTTTAAGTAGACAAATGTATCATGGTTCTAGTGGTTTCTGTGTTTTATCTTAATAAGATAAAATTCACTGGAAAAAATAGCCAAACCAGAACAACCAAGAGTTTTTTTGAAAGAAGAGCAAATTGTGAAGAGAATATTAACATTATTTTAAAGGTGTGTTAAGAGCACATGAAGTGACTGATGTGCCACAAAGAAACAGAGGATGAAAGAATATCAGGAAATAAAATAAAATATCTATAGTAATTCAATGGCCAGTAGAGTAAACATCTCAAGCCAGTAACAAAAACATGCTATCTAATAAGTGAAATGGAAACAATTAGACCATGTCTGGCAAAGAGTGAAGTTGAAACTTCAGGCTGGTTAAAATTCAAAGGAATCAAATACTGAAATTTGAAAAAAAAATCACCTCTAATATGATTCTAGTAGGAAAAAGATGAATTCCCTCATAAGTTTACTGCTTCTTCACTGGGTGAAGTAATTGATTGGTAGTTTGTTGTTTTCCCAACATGCTTCCATTTGTACAAAATGTTTACATTTCTTTAGAAATTTGTAGATACAGAAAGTACATTGGTGGTCATCTGGGTGGGAGCAGGGGTTGTAAATAAGACAAAAGGGATCCTTTGGGGGTAATTAAAACATCCCCAAAGCTGAAATGCAGTGGTGTTAATTATTCAACTGCCCATTAAAATGAATGTCTGATATGAAAATTATACTTAAATCACACTGTTTAAATCAAGGATGGTCCACTGATAGCTATATCTGGGGAGAATAACCCTAGCATTACCTCCGTCCAAGGTATGAGGCATATGTCAAGATCATGTCAAGTGAACAGCAAGCCCTTCCCCAGGCATAGCATGTGATAAGAATGGAAGGGACTCTGCTGAATAAAGAATAAAAGAAGGGAAGGTGTCCTATAAGTCCGCTTTCCTTCCATTTGTTATCTTCATGCCTGTGTGTGTATGTGTGTTCATGTGCATACATGTTTGTGGTAATATATATATAGGCTTATAGAGACGATATTATATATAGATATAAACCTATGCGTGGAGACCAGAGAACAACCTTGGGCATTGTTCATCAGGTGCAATCCAGCTTTTTTGAGACCAAGTCTCTCACTGGGTTGGAGCCTGCCAAATAGGCAAGGCTGTCTGGTAAGCAGGCCACCACGGGGATCTGCTTATCTCCATATCCCAGTGCTGGGATTACAAACACATGCCACCATGCCTGACTTCTTAAAGAGGGTGCTGGTGTCCCTCACTCAGGTTTTTCGGCTTACAGGGCAAACCCTTTACTGGCTGAACCATCTCCCCAACACCCCCAATTATTATCTTGTGTCTAGTTGGTCCTAATAGTTTTTATTAAAAATAGCTTCCTGGTTTTCATCCACAGATGGTGACCAGAGCAGTCCATGTGTGTTTGTGGCAATGCAAAATAACCAACATTCTCACTTCTGCCGAGCTATTGTGTGTCTTGCTTAATTGGCGTTACATAGGAGGGCTTCACCTGAAAGCATGCCATTTCAAAACTACAATTGTGTCAAAGAAACAATTAATTTCAAATCCCATGACTTCCATATTTGATGCTGCGGTTCCTGTCTGAGGGAGATGACATGCCAGCTGAAGGAGCAAGCGCAGGCAGACCCACAAGGACAGCGTTGCTGTTGGTCGAACTCTCTTCAGTTTCTGCATCTTGAAGCTGCAGCTGCCTTTGCAAAATGGTAGCCATCACCTCTACCAGGGATGGCAGCTCCTCTATTCCTTTAAGTTTAATTTATTAGGCTGCTTCTTAATCTGGATACAGCCCGAACAACTGTGGGAATGTTCCCATGAAATTCTATGTGCAAAAGGATATATTTCAAATTCAATGGGGATTTTCATACCCATCTCACTCACGGCTCTGAAAGAAAAAAAAGGAATCAAGAAACCATACATTTTGCTTTCTAGTTCTGTCTCTCAGGAGTCTACTCAAGTTTCCTTTGCTCCAACATATTTCTAAATCTATGTTTTATTACATTCTAATAGAATGCTATTGCTTTCACGTGAAGTTGATCATAGAGAAAGATTTCCTTATAGGGACAAGAGCATGGAAAGGCAGGGTGGGAACAGAGGCACGTGGAACTTTCCAGAGGCCATTTCAGTGGTGCCAGCATAGTCCCTCTCTGTGAAACTCCCCATGGCTTTTTGTTGCTGGTGGCTGAGGTTGGAAAGGAGATGAAGGCCAATTTAGTTCAGTGACTTGACCCCTTAGCACCCAACATGGAGAGATTTATGGCTTCTTCTGTTTAGAATGGAGTGAGTCTCAATGGCTTGGGCCTCGCCATTGTCCTCATCAATTTTTCCTGGTTGGTAGGTGAAGCCTGCTGCCTCTATTTGACTAAAACAAGCCATGTAGCTTGTATTAATTATTTCTGTTTAGTTAAAAATTTAGTGCAGAAGACAAATGTTAGATTTTGTTTGTTGTCTTCTGTACTGTCTTATTAATATACATGTATGTTCTGGAAAAATTAGAATTTCTGTATCTGTAAGATTGAAATTGTAATTAAAGGGGGCCAGAGCAATGGCTTTGTGGTTAAGAACACTAGCTGTTCTTGCAGAGGACTGGAGTTTGATTCCCTGCACCCACATGGTGGCTAACAACCATCTCTAACTCCAGTTCAGGGGAATCTGATGCCCTCTTCTGACCTCCTGTGGTATCAGTGTATTACATGCATGCAGGAAATACTCTAGTACACATAAAAATAATAAATAGTTTTTAAAAGAAATTGTAATTAAAACAACTAACTAATTAAGTTCAAGTTTAAGGGACATCCTAATATACTGTTTTTTTTAACATTTTGAGAGTTTTATCCTCTAAATCTTTATCTCACTGTCTTCTAGCAGGAAAAATATATACCATGAACCAATCAGGATCAAGCAGTAATATTAGCTCTTTTTAAGACTTTTCATGTAAATTGGAGCTAGTTTATGTTCACTAAAGATAGTTTAATGAGAGATTACAATATCCTTTACCACCCCGCCTCTTTAGGACTTTTGTCTTTCCCAGATGTGTTTATAGGCTTCAGTGCATACTACTTGCAGCCACAATTTTAAGTTACTTTAAGTGTGGGAGGATCCAGTTTGAATTAGGTGCTAGTTCTCAGCTACCATTCCTCAGGGCATTCCTCTGATCCCACCCCAAGAGGGAGCCAATAACTTGGCTCAGGCACATGATACTAGGCGGAGCAGCAATATAGAGGGGGTCTGTGATTGGCTCTGGGAGCTGACATCATTTTGCTTATAAAAGTGACTTGCAGCAGGTAATAAATCAAATTCTCCACTTCCATCATTACACAGAATTCCCGGGTCCATTATTTTGTGAGCATACAGGCCAAAGCAGGCCTGGATTTCAAGTGTCCGGTGGCTAGTGGGTTGGACGGAGGTCTATCAGACCATCAGCCAGGCAAGCTAGCGTGGGGTTGGATGGAGACCTATCAGGTTACCACCCTGTGAAGTGAATTGTGAGTGGGTGTAGGGTGAAGATAAGGCCATCAGCCATCAGCCTGAAATTCCTGTCCAGAGACCGGCAGTCTTTGGGCAGGTGGGATAGCATGGCCAGACAGGAAATGTTCCGTTTCCCAGGGTAAGGACCTGAGTTGGAAGTACTTCTCAGGTTGGGTTACAAAAAAAACCAACTGACTTCGGTGCGGAGGGGTCAGTTCCTCACCATGACTGCAGGCAACCACTGTGCTCCCCTTCCCTTAGCAGGAGTGTGCTGCACCTGCTCATAGCAAGAGAAGCCCCCACATGCAAGCATTTCTTATTATTGAAGCTTTTATACAGGGTCTCACTATGTAGCCCTTGCTGGCCTGGAACTTTCTATATATACCAGGTTGGTCTAGAACTCAAGAGATCTGCTTGCCTCTATCTTCTGAGTGCTGGAATTAAAGACATGTTTTTTAAATTTCAGTTTATTTTTCCTTTTCTTTCTTCCTCTTTTATCAAACAGGATAGTTCAGGCTGGTCTTGAACTCTGGGTTATGGTCACTCCTATTTGGCTCCAAAATAAACTATTTCATATCTCCTTTGAAAAAATAAAGATTTTCCTGACATTTTGTTTGTAAAATTCCCATCCATAGCTCCCTGTGGTACAGCAGCCAGGCTGTATGTGGTATATAAGGCCATGGGTTGGTCATAAAATTGATGCTGGTTTGAAGAACTCATTTGGTAGTATTCCAGGGAATACTGAGTGCATGGTAGGCATGCGCGGTACTGTAAAAACATGCACAGTTGTCTATAAGTCAATTTACTTCCTGATGGTCTCATTTAATCTGTAGCTGAACACATAATATATGGAGCTATGGATTATCTTATTGATTTTTAAACTGTCCATCATTAATATCAATTATCTTGACAAGGCTTTTGATAAGAGTCAGGCCACAAAAGGTTCAGAGACACATTCTCTGTCAAATAACACTGTGGAGTAATTTCTTTCCATTGCAATCCTTTATTAATTTGCTAAGGAATCCAAGTAATGAGACTGGAAACTGAGCATGTGTTAGAGAGTTCTTGAACAGTAAGAATTGAAAATTGTTTTCAACTTTGAAGAAAATGGGGAGGTAATAGTACCTCGGTGTCATCAATGAATACTGATCATCTCTTGGTGAGAAACGTTAATGGTCTGGTTCAGCTCAGCATTTGTCTCAGATGGCAATTTCTGTTTGCTCTGTCAGATAGCAGGTGGGCCATCTATATTCATTAGTGCTGGGATGTTGGGTAAGTCATGCTTTCTTTTCTTCACAAAGGTCTTGTGTCAGAGCTCCAACTCATCTAGAAAATCCAGTCTGATATGTACATTTTTTTCTTGTCTCCTGTAACTAGTGTTCCACTGTTTGACTGAAATCTGATTGCTTGGCTTCAACCACAATTAATAATGGCATATGATGGAAGCAGTTTACTAACAGAATCACCTAGAATCAGTTCAGGATGTTGTGTGTCATTCATCATGGTCATGAATTAGCCCTCACACTCCTTTGTCTGATCATGAACCCAGTGAACAGCAGCTCCCAAGGTTCTTAGGGCGTATCGGAGGAGGTCTTCTTATCCCAAGAGCCTAATCAGGAAGCCAGCTGTTAACAAGGCTCAAAACAGACCAGTCTGATCTGGTGTGAGTCAGCAGACCAAGAGCATTCATGAATTAACATACCATCCAAACATCTGTGTATGAGGAGGTGTTGGAGACAGAGGGGTGAATGGGGACAGACAGAGAGCTAGGAGAAAAATCACGATGAAGAGAGATTCAGAATAAGAGATCTCTTTAAGAAATACCATTTGTCACTAAAGAGCTTTTTTTTTTTAATCCTTGGAATTAAAATAACTGATTTTTAAAATGTTTTGTTTTTCTTGGTGGGGGGAGATTGAGACAGGACTGCCTCCTAGCCCCAGCTGGGCTGGAACTTGCTATGTAGACCAGGCTGGCCTTGATCCCACTGAGATTCACCTGCTTCTTCCTCCTGAGTGCTGGGATTAAAGGCGTGTGCCACCATGTCTGGCTCAGGTAACAGTTTTGAGATACTAGCTTTTTCATATTAATGTTTCTTCATTTAAAAATAATAAAACATGGGGTGATAACCCAGTGTGTAAGAGCACACGCTGTGCATACATGAAGACCTGAGTTTAAATCACCTACACCCATGTAAAAAACTGGGCATGGCTGTGAGAGCCTGTAATCCCAGCACTGAAGATCAGAGACGGGTAGTTCTCAAGAGCTTGCCAGACAGTCTTCCTACTCAGAATAACCAGCTTCTGGTTCAATGAGAAATGGACACTTGTATCATCCTCCAGCTTCTGGTGGAGCACACGTGTACACATCTGCATACTCATATTCATGCCCCCACACAGTTAATTGGCACATAATGATTGTGAAAATTTATGGAGTGCAATGTGAAGTTGTGGTTGATATGTACTTAGTGTAAGGATCAAGAAAGGGTGATGAGTAAATATGTCACATGAAACATCTACCACTTCTTTTTGTTGAAATATTCAGAATCTTTTTGAAATGTGATACTCTCATGAACTACAATTGTCCCACTGTGCAAGAGAATGCCATAGATATTCCTAACTGTAACTTTGTGCTTCCTGAGTAGGTCCTCAATTTTTGACTCTTTTCTATGAGATACATGAGTGAGATCATGTAGTATATGTCTTTCTGCTTCTGGCTTATTTCACTTAACATAATGTCCTCCAGATTCATCCATGTAGTTTCAAATGACAGAATTTCGTTTTGTATGGGTGACTGGGATTGCATTGTGCACAGATACCACATATCCTTTACCTAGTCACCTGTTAATGGATGGTTAAGGCTGATCTATATCTTGGAAAGCAATGAGATTTTGCCTCTTGAAACAGCTAACCAATTGTCCATAATTCTTCTATTCACTCATTAGCTCAATACTGTTCATTATTTGAGGAGATAGGCCATATTCCTCATGTATAGATATGTCTAGAACACAAGATATTATTTTTAGAATCAATACTGTCAGGGATATACTCCCAATTCCAGTTTTGTTAGGTAAGGAAAAAGTTTTCTGAATTGTAGAATATTCCCTTTGTTTATTGAAACCGGTTTGGTGATCAGTGCAATGATACTGGGGATGTGGAGGTGGAACTGGCATCTAATTCTGTGACTTAAAGAGAAATAGAAGACAGCAGAGTCATGAATTAATGAGAGATGTAGAGCACAATCCTGTGCTTAGTCCCCGAAATGACTAAGACAGGCAGAAACTCAGTCTATTTTCAGAGAGGACCAATTACAAATAATTCAGAATTCCAGAAGATATAATTATATATTCATGTAATAAATATATGCACAAAATAAATGTAAAATGTACAATGAAAATACACATTGTTAAAAAAACAGCATCTTAAGAGAAGGGGAAAGAAAGAGAAAGCTAAAAGGAAACAGAAATGACAAAAGCAAGGATGAGAAAGAAACAGCTAAACAGAGCAAAGAAACGTTGCTTATGATAGGGATTCCTGAAGAAGAAAGAAAAGTAGGGCTCCAGAAGACTAAGAGCTATAATTCAGGAACACTTTTGTGAGATATATGCAAGGAGAAAGGCAGTAAGTCCCTGTTGTCGAAGACCTGGTGTGAGCATGAAAAAATGTTATGAGACGTCACTTGCTAGTGTACAACTGGCCTCTGAAATGCTAGAGAGCATTACCAAAGGCCACTAAAGCAATACAGCAAAATATTGGTCTCCCTGAGACAAGCAAGACTCCTCCATCAATATCAGCTACACCTCAACAGCCTGGAGATACTGTGCAACAGTGGCAGCCAAGTGTCTATATATATCCCAAATTTATTTGGCTTTAGCTCTCTCCTTGGAGGAATAACTCACAGCTGATGGCGCACAACTTATGTCCTCGAGGTGGTTAGGAGATGTTATGAAGCCACAATAAGACTTACCACTTTATAGAGAAACCCGACAGTGTTGCAGATTAGCATACAATCCAAGCATCTGTGATCTATGCTCACAGGCCGTTAGCTTGACACATAATATGGTACTGCTTAAATGCCTGTAACATCCAATACTTTGCTTTGTTAGTATGACTAAAAAGGGTATCGACGGGAAAGCTGTCAAGCCATGAAGGGAAGACACCTCGAAACAGACGGACGTCCAAAATGAAACACTCAAAGAAATAGACTGTGTTTCGTCTCACCCACTTGTGCCCCTTTTCCCAAAGCCACAGGGAACAAACTGGGAAGCGAAGAGGCGTGGTAGAGTGTAAGGCTTGCGGGAGATAGGGGTGGAATCATGAAGACATACAGGAATATAGTCTGGACCTGACTCTGATTGATCAACATGCCTGATGCATACAAGTCTCTTACAACGGGGACTATGGGGACCTTTGGGTGTTCAAAATTTGGACATAGGATACTTGCAAAAGCACCCAATTACCTAATTGTAGTGACATACTGAGTACATCAATGTTACTGCAAACAACTGTGTCATTATATTGTAGATATCCCTTAAAAACAAAAAAAATAATAAATTAAAAGAAAAAAAGAATCCAATCAATGTGCCACTTTGCAAGACCAGAATGGCAGTAGTTGTGGAGGTGGAAATGGGGGTGGGTGTCACTTCTGGACTGAACTGGAAACTTTCTTTTAGTGACCTAATTGCAGGAGTATTTGGCTTATAATAATAATAATTCTCTCAGGTTCTGTCATTTAGTCAGCTCTTTGTTATCTTTGAGGAGAACAGTGCTTGGAAGAGAGCAAGAAAAAAAACTTTTAAGGGCACAAAGGACGGTACGATATTTTTTAAATTTTTAAGTTCATCATTTTTTATTTTTTTTTTTACAGACAGTTTTAAATATATTTTTCGTATCTTTTCTTTTCTTTTTTTAATTTAATTTTTAATTATGGTTTGGGTGCATTTTGTTACAATCATTTTCCAATTCAGATCAGGCATATATTCCCTTATCCCTTCCCCCCAACCCCCACCCCCCATCCCGATCCTGGATTCTGCCGAAACTGTCCTGCAAATCTTGTCAGGTTTTTTTTGTTTTTTTTTTTTCATTTTTTAGCTATAAGTGATAATCCATGAGTATAAGCATCCTTCGTGCAAAACCAATCTACAGACTGTTGTGCCCAAACCCCCACAGTCCCACCATTCAGTGGAGGTTGACAGGTTGTTTGTTCAATCAAGTTGATCAAATGAGTGTCCAGACTACATCGCTGTAGTTTCACCGTTCACCCCAATCGCAGCCTTTACATTCTACCACGCCCCCTCTTCCGCAGATTGTTCCCTAGGCACAAGCAATTAGATTTTTAATCAAGGCTCTGGATACACGTTTTCTTTTATGTAATATTATTATATGTAGGATATTATAGATGAAAATTTAAAGATGAAAGTTGGTAAGATTGCTCAGAGAATCAGAGTACTTGTGCAAACATGAGTTCAAATCTTCAGCACCCACATAAGAAGCTGTATGTGCCTGCAGGTGCCTGTAACCCTAGTGCTTTAGGAGAGGAGACTCAGGAGGATCACGGGCGCTTGCTGGCTACTACTGAAGCTCTGGTTTCAGGGAGAGACTCTGTAGCAAGGGAATGCTTGCTTATCTTCTGCTGCAGCTGCCTTCTACAGAAAGCTTACAATACACATTTATTTAGTAACTAATCTGTATCAGGGAGGAGAAACCTGTCTTGGGATTCGGAGCGTATTTTCCAAGTTGTTCACAAGAACAACAGCCTTCTGCTTTGAGTTGGCTGTAAGTAGCTTAATGAAAGGAAGTGTCAAATGGGCTTTAATTGGGCCTTTTGCTGTTTAGGGTGTGGTTTGTGAACTAGCAACATCAGTTTCCAGTGAGGAAAGTGGGCCTTCTGCACACCTGCTGGAACAGCCAGCGTTTCACCCAGAGGCCTGAATGCAAGTGAAGGACAGAGAAGCGCTGCTCTAAACAACGTTGCTGATGGTGTGTGTGTGTGTGTGTGTGTGTGTGTATGTGTGTATGTATGCGTACCTGTGTGTGTGTCTATTTTTGACTTAGCCACTTACAAGTGGCCACTTAATTGGGCAGAGGCAAAGGTATGCTCAATCCTTCTTGCCTAAGTATTGCCAGCTATTGTTTGTGTACATTAGTAAGTTATCTTTTAAGCGGAGTCCACAGGATTGCAGTATCAGCCCCACCTTGGAATGTGTTTGAAGGGCAAATTCTCTGGGCATAGTTGGATCTACTGAATCAGAAACTCTGGGCCCTGGGATCCAAAGATATGTGTTTCAACAGTCTTCCAGATAATTCTGATGGCTTTGAAGTGAGACTCACTGCTATAATATGTAGGGGCTTCCAGGAGCAATTCGTGTTGTCATTACATAACATAACAGTGCGTGACTAATGCCTAATACCAATCTTACCCCATTCTTATTTGAAGCTGAACTAGAAATTTTGTAAGTTCAGGAACTTAGTGCTCATGTATATGTACGTATATGTGTGTGCAGATGCATGTGCATGTGGAGTGTGGAGGCCAGTGGTTGAGGTCATGTGTCTTCCTCAATTGGGTTCCACCTTATCTTTTGACAGGGTTTCTCACTGAAGCTGGAGCTCATCAATTTGGTTAGAATGGATAGCCAGCAAGGCCCACAGATCCTCCCATCTCCATCTCCCAGTGTTGGGATTACACATACACACTGCTGTGCCTGCCATTTTTATTTAATGCTTGTGCTGAAAGATGGAACTGGGGTCTTCATGTCTGTTCAACGAGTTCTTTATCAACTGAGCCATCTCCATAGCCCCAGGTCGGTGATTTTGAAAATCATTCTCCAAAACTCTTTGCTGGTGCCTGGAGTTTTGCTCAGGGAGAAAGCCTTTGGCAGATGCCAAAGTTATAGCTGCTTTACCACAAATAATGAAAATCTATATGCACAAACTTAATATCCTACTGTTAACCTGATGCTTTGACTGAGTGGCTTAAAATGATTCGTAAAAGATATTTCTAGAGTGTTCCCGTGGTCCCAGTTTCAGCAGTGGCTTTTATTTCCTAGTCAAGTGAGGAAGAAAGAGGGCCTTACAAGCAAATGCTGAGTGGATGGGCAGGAACTGCTGAGTTCATGGAAAGGGCTGCACACCTGCTCTGGGGTTCTAACTCTGACAAGGCCATTTGAGAAGCAAGGAAATAGCAATCAGTATTACCCAGTGGGACCTCCATGATGTGTCAGGAGGAGGGAGGTACTTCCCATTTCAAACAGGTTGGATAATCAGGTGCAGATTGGAATGAAACATCCAGGCTGTCCTTCTTCCCCAGGGCAGGGCTGCATCCGCTCACAGCCAGCCACAGATGTTCAGCTTCTCAGCTTATCTTGTTTTCAGTGAAAAATATTGTCCATGTGTTTTCCTCTATTAAACTAGGACAGATACAATAAACAAAACAGATATTTAAACATGAAATAACATAGGCTTTAATGTCCTGGCTTCATTAATTTTATTTTACTCTTCTGGAGTTGTTAAAAAAATAAACCAATTCATGGGCCATAGGGTCACACACTTTTACTTTTGACAAGGCATTGTTGGATTCTGTCTTTATCTAGATGTTTTATTTGGCATGGGCATGCTTTCCATTAATTTTGTTCTTAATGATAGTTTCTTAGAATATTACTTGTCTTTCTTGATGACTTTGGCAGGTACCCACTTACATTCTGATTTCAAAGTTGGGGCCTCATATGCCTGACCACATTCCTAGATCTACCTCAGAGAAATGAGATTTAGAAGGTGGTTGTGTCTTTGTTGTATGGTAGAGCCTGCTTCAAAGTAAGCATCAATCGACTAGAGGTACCAGTATACTAAAATGAATAGGAATAAGCATGAGATCATGAGAATTTTCCAAAGTCCTAATAGAATTAGTGTCAGCAAATGTTGAGCATTTTTGTGATCAGTATGTGTATATGAGTCACCAGTATGATCTAGATGACAGAAGTGAATTATCCAAAGCTTCAAGTATAGGAATATAGTAGGCAGGAAATGTGAAGTGAGGTCCCAGTCTTCTCCATGTTAGCCAAACTACATGGAGACAACTCAGTACAGTTCTGGATACTGAACTTTAAGACAGAGTCCAGTGAAACCGATAGCCTCCATTCATCATCAGGATAGCAACGGAGCTCATGGCTACCCCTGTGAGAATTTAAAGAATAGGTGATGATCATTCATCCTGCAGAAGAGAAGCATAGCTAATTTTTGTTGATAGAAAGGGCAATAGCTGGATTTTATGTCATACTTTCAGGTGGTAAAGGCTTGACCAATGGGTGGAAGCTGCAAGAAGACAGGTTCATCCTAGGGAGAAATTGCCCGTTGGACATTTCATCTTTGGCAAAGATACATTAACTTATTTTTCTCATTGCTGTGAGAGTAGGAAACCATTTCAGGGAGGAAGGGCCTATTCTGATGGCTGTTTTGAGGAAGTAAGATTCATCAGGGTGGGGACAGTACCATGGGAGTGTCTCTATGGTGGCAGGAAACTATCTGTGGATCAGGAAGCTGAGAATGCAGGCCAGAAACAGGGCTGGCTATGAACCGTAACATCCACCCCCGTGGTGCTATGTCTGCTAGCTAGAACCCATATTCCCAAAGGTCAAAACCTCCCCAAACAATGCCCCTAGCTGAGGACCAAGAGGTCAAATATATGAACAATGGAGGACGCCTCATATTAAAACCACTATGAAGGGTTGTATAAATGGGCAACAGGAGAGGTAATTGTTAAAATGTCACTATCAGCCAGAATTTCTTGGTTTACTTTAGAAAACTTCACAGAGGAGACAAAAAAATCCAGCTGATCTGGGAAAGATAGATTCAGCTCAGGTCATGCGTTCCCAATGGGGATGAGATCACCCAATGTATTTTACCTATAACATCATGTGTGGCCCTTTGAAGAGTTATTATATATATGTATATATAGTCTCTTTTATATTATATTTTACATAATCATGCTGCAAGAGTACATGGTAAGGCAAAATATTCCTGAGACATTTCCTTAAGGAGGCACTTTTTTCCCTTTAAAAAGCATGCTCACTTCCTGTTTTATCTGTAATAATGGGTTACTAACTTAGTGGAGAGTTGGTTCAGCAGTTGGGAGCACTTGCTCTTACAGAGGGCTTGGGTTCAGTTCCCAGAACCCACATGGGTAGCCAATAGTCCATAACTCCAAGCCCAGGGATTCTAACACCCTCTTCTGTCTTCCACAAGCATTGCACAAATTTAGTGCACTTAAATCGATGCAGTCAAAACACTCATCCATATAAAATAAAAATTAATTAATTAATTAAATTTAAAAAACCCACACTTATTCTCTCATGGCTCCAGAGGCCGTAGTCTGTCCTGCGAGAGTTGAGGTTCTGTAGGCTCATGCAGAGAATTATATTATCTGTTCTTTCCAACATCCGGAACCTGCTGCCCTCCTTGCCTCCTTCTGCTCTCAGCCTCTGCTGCACAGCTCCTCTTCCTCTATCTTTTAAAAAGATCTCTGGGATGATGTTGTCTTCACCTGGATAATTCAGGATAATTTTCTCCATCTCGAATCCTTAATCCCATTGGCAATATCCTTTTGCTATATAAGGCAACATATTTACAGGTTCTGAGGACTAGGTGTGGATATATGGGGCTGCATTCATCGACCGACCAAATGGAAAATAGTGATTTACATGAAAGGAAGGAAATTGCCAGGCCATCTGTTAAAGAAGAGAGAAGATGAAAAGAGAACAGGGATGGTTCTGTGCAGCCATATAGATGGAAAGGAACCTCAGGCCTGAGGGGTGTGCCGTGCCCACATATGTAAACCATCATAGTCTAAACTACGTTTACTTTATCATCATTATCATTGCCACAATCGTGGCTTTATGGTTTTTCTGGGCTAATTTTCAAGTATTCTTCCATTTATATTAGTTTCCTAATTTTCTGTTATAACAAAATAGCTCAAGTTAGTAAAAGTGAGAGAGAGAGAGAGAGAGAGAGAGAGAGAGAGAGAGAGAGAGAACAACATGAACATATTTCTTATGTCTTTGTCTTTAAGGCCACGTCCGACTATAGGTTTCTGGAGAAAACTCTTTGCTGCCCTCTTCAGCCCCTGGTGGCTCCGGGCTTCCTCTCCTTCTGGGTGCATCGCTCTAAGCTGTTGCCATCTTCATTCACATGGCTCTCTTTTTCTTTGATGTCCATGCCTTCACTTCTCTTCTTTATAAGAACACTTCTTGATATAGGATTAATCATAAAACCCAGTGTAATTATATCTGCAAAGATGCTCCCCCCCAAAATAAGGTCACCTACATAGGCTATAGGTGTTAGTTACCTATACTTTTTGTTTTTTGAGGCACACCATTCAACTCACTATATCTCAAGTCAGAACTGTTTCAAGGGAAATAAGTAAGTTTTGCCCTTAAAGGCATTATTAGTATGGTAGCCTTCCCATAAATTATTCCCTTGTCTGTTACTGGACAGCAATAGGGACCTGAGAATTTATACAGTTTATAGCTGCCCAGGGGAGGAGAAATACTATACAAGTGCTATTTCAAAACATCCTCTTGGATCCAATTTTTCTAACAATTTTCCTGTTTTGTTTTGTATTGTATTGTTATAACAGACTATTGGACTGCTGATTTATACTGAGCAAATTTATTTGGCTCATGATCCAGAGATTGAGAAGTCCAAGACGAAGAGGGTGTTATCTGGAGACCTTCTTATGTATGCTCCCATATGTAGGTATAACATCATCCCACAGTAGAAGGTGGAAGGGTAAGACAGCACACAAGAGAAAGGGGTCAGAGTCATTTCATAAGGAACCTATTCCCTTAGTAATGACATGAATTCATTTGTGGGAGTGAAGTCCTCATGACTTGCATTGTGGTTTGACTGCGAAATGTCTCTCATAGGTTCACGTGTTTGAATAGCTGGTGGCACTGTTTGGGAAGATTTTGAAACTTTTAGGAGGTAGAGACTTGCTGAGGAATTGGGCCATTGGGGACTGGCCTTGAGGTCTTGTAGTCTGGTCCCACATTCTGTCCACTCTCTGTTTCATGTCTGTAGATGCAATGTGACCAGCCAGCCTCTAGCTCCTGCCACCATGTATTCCCTGCTTTGATCGACTGCACCCCTCTGGAACTGTAAGCCAAAATAAACCCTTTCTTCTTTAAGGTGCTTTGGTCAGGGTATTTTATCACAGCAAGGTGAAAATAACTAAGACTAGTCATTTCTCAACAACCCCACCTCTTAACACTTGCATTGGGGATTAAGTTTCCAACACCCAAACTTAGAGGGACATGATTAGATATTTCTCAACTCTACATGGAAGCCAGGGCAGTGTTTTCTAAGCACAGTCTGGATTGTTTTCTTCCTTAAAAACATCACTGATTTTCATTACTTCAGACCAAGTCTAGCTTTCAGACTGACAGTGAAGCCTTGTGATGAGTGTGTCTGGAAATCATTGCAGGCTCTGATTCTAGGCTCCAGTTCTATGCGCTGTGTCCACCCCTTCTTCCCTAGAGTGATATCAGTCTTTCGGCCCTCCTTCCCTCATTCATCCTTCATGAAGACTCCTACATATTGACATTTACTTCTCTTTCCAAGTGGCTCATGTGTTGTTCTCCTGTGCTTCTCAGAGTGTATGAATTAGAGCTGGTTAATATGCAGATTTTGATTCAACTTGTTGTGTAGTGTGCTGGAGATTCTGAATGTCTGACAAACTTCTAGGGAGTCTTGTGTTGCTTTGGGCTCCACACTTATAAGCTAGAAGGTTTGTTAGCACTTACTGCTGTCTGCCTTAACTGATTAATCTTGTGTGCTGTCCTAGCCCCCTGCCCCCATCCTGCCAGGGAGAGCTATGATTCATTGCAGCGTGTCAAGCACTCTGAGCTTACTGTTTATGCCAGAAAGCTGCCCACATAGAATGAAGTTACATTAGATTTGGATTTGAATGAGGGGTAATTTTTGCAATTTGGCGCTGCTGCCTCCCTTCTGATGCTTTGTTGGCTGTGGAGAGGGCAGCCTTGTGCCTTCTGTTAATGAGACTTCCATGACCACTGATCTTCAACAATCAGAATCTCATTTGAAGTATTTTGATTCATGCACCCAAACTCTCCTCCAGGCAAAAGCAACTGTTTAAGCAGATAACAACAGCTGGGTGATTTAGGCCACAGAAGATTTGAAGAAACAACAATTTAGATAATGCTTTTTGAATCAAGAGAGCATATTTTCTCTTGAAAATGGTTTCTATTGGGAACATGTGTAATGAAATGGGCAACGTCTTATTGTGAAGTGGACTGCCTTGTTCTATTTTCTGTTAGAAGTAAAGACAGGTAGAGAGGGAGCGTGGTGGTGCACACCTTTAATCCTAGCACTCAGGAGGCAGAGGCAGGAGGATCTTTGTGAGTTCAAGGCCAACCTGGTCTACAGAGTGAGTTCCAGGACAGCTGGGGCTATAGGGAGACCCTGTCTCAAAAAGACAAAAAAAAAATAGTTTTACAAAGATTTTATGGCACTTGGGTCTGGCTTGCCCGGGTGCCTGACTCATCCTTAGTAGGGTCGTGTGTTTGGACTCCGGGTCCGGACCTGTTAGGAACACTTGGAGCCATCCGACACGGCTCTAGACAGGTCAAAACGTCACCAACTCAAAGGCTGAGGAAGAAAGGATATAGCCTTCCGTCGTGTAGGTTGTACCAAGAAATACCAGCAGAGAAGTTCACCCATCTTAACACTAAAAGGAAGATAAGCCTCAGACTGCTACAGGCATCAAACATCTCTGAGGACCATAGGTGTAACATCTGTTTACAGTGAGTCCTAATGAACTTTACCTTCTAGATGCAGCACAGTCTCAATACGAGAGACCTCCTTACCTCTTTTTCATAGAACAAAGGAAAACAGGGTGGTAATGAAGTCATCCTTTAACGGTAAATTAGAGCTGACTGTTATAGAAGTAATCTCTTATAAAACTGAAAAAACTGCTTTCTTTAATTGACTAATATACATAGGAACTGTAAAAAGGATTATTGTCTATTCAGAAACAAATATAATACTAAAGTCTCTTTAAGTAGTTCATATAATTAATACAAGAGAGCACTGATAGCAGCAATGGATTATTCTGCCAAGGAGATGCTAGCCAGGGGACCCAAGCCCCCCCCCCAAAAAAAGGTTAAGGCTTATTGCCTGTAAACTGGGATATCTGCAAGAAAAGAGGTGGTAAGGTCCGCCCTGCTGTCAATGACCTGATGTAACCATGGGAGGATTGTATCGAGATCGCACTTACAAGTATACAGTTGGTCTCTGGAATACCAGAGAGTGTTACCAAAGGCCACTGAACCAATAAAGCAAATGTTGGTCTCCTTGAGTCAAGCAAAACTCCTCCACCAACATCAGCTACACCCCAATTGCTTGGAGATACTGTGCAGCAGTGGCAGCCATATGTCTGTATATCCCAACTTTATTTGATTATTAGCTCTCTCCTTGGAGGAATAACTCGTGGATGTCGCCACAAGCTTATACCTTCTAGTGATTAGGAGATTTATATGCCACAGTAAGGCCTTGTCATCTCTCTCAGGGAAAAAAAAAATAATCCAGGGATTAACACACCATCCAAACATCTGTGTCTATACCAAAGTAACCTACCATAGTAACTAGCAATGTTTAAATACATATATATCTAATCGCTTATGCTTCATTAGCAGGATTGAAAGCCTGTCCCTGGGCAATCGGTCAGCTCATGAAAGGAAACAGCCAGAACTGATTAGAGTCCAAAACGACATCTCCAGACAAAGTAGACTGTTGTGCTTCTTGTCCACCTGTGCCCCATCTCTAAGCCTAAGGAACAATCTGTGGAAGAGGGGGAGTGGTATATTGTAGGGGCTGCGATAGGGGTGAATGGTAAAACTACGACAATATAGTCTGGACACTTATTTGATCAACTTGATTGAACATTCAAGCCCCTCCAGCTGGATGGTGGGAGCCTTGGGCTGTGTGGGCTGGGGCACAACTGCTTGCAAATTGGTTTTATATGAAGGATTCTTGTGCTAAAAAAAAAAAAGGAGCTAGATACTGACATTTGAACTAACTGGGAATATAAAATGCTAGTTGTTTTATTTATAGTTTGTATTGGGTTGGTCTCTATATTTTTCTGAATTATACAACATCACAGTGTAACACTTTCTTTTACTTGTAGGACAATTTAAAGGAATTAAGCTTAAATTTTACTTCCCAAATAAGTAGAAGTCATAGTCCAGTCATATAGCGTTAAAGAGCAAAGTGTTTATTGGGTAAAATTTATTTAGCAGGTACTCAACTCTGCCCAAGCTTTATCCACAAAGTATAGGATATTTTAAGGCTTAGTGAATTGTTTAGATTAGTTAAATTTAGGTGTAGGTTTTGGTGGAAATGGTAATACAATTGAACTAATTGGGAATATAAAATGTTAATTGTTTTATTTATAATTTGTATTGGGTTAAGGTACACAAATGGCCTCTATATTTTTCTGAATTATACAACATCACATTATAACACTTTCTTTTACTTGTAGGACAATTTAAAGGAACTAAGCTTAAATTTCCTTCCCAAATAAGTAGCATACAGTCAATGAGAAACAGTTTGGGTAAATTTAATGAAAGCTTATGCCTTGGCTCCTGTTTATGGGTATGTGTAATACAACTTAGGCATCTATAGGTCAAAACATAAAAACCTAAAAAAAAAAAAAAAAGAGGGAGGTGGGAGGTGGGGTACTATCCTTTCTGGGATACAAATGGAAAACTCTGTGTTCCAATCCTATTGATAAATTTTCAATTTTTCTGATCTTGAAACTAACAATGGGAGGAGAATTTTATGTTCCCACAGGTAAAAATCACCAATCTAAATGCCTGAAAACATACAACTTATGGCTGTGCAGGATGAACTGGGGAATGCCAGCAGAGAGGTTGACCCATCTGAACATTAAGGAATGAGGAACCTCAGACTGCCTGAGTCACGGACACTGAGCATCTCTCTGAATAATATTGGGGTTGACTGTTTATAATGGACCCTAATGAAGTTTACCTTCCAGATGCTGAGAAACCTTCCTACCTCTCCCCTTTTTTAGGAAAAAGAAAAACATGATGGTAATGAAACCACTCCCTAACTGTAAACTAGAGCCAATTGTTACAGTGGTAATTTCCTATAAAACAGGCATAACGTATTAACTGATTGATAGGCATAGGAACTGTGAAAGGATATTTCTCTATCTAGAGCCAAATTCAATAGTAAAGTGTTTATAAGTTGTGTAATTAAGCCAAATATATTACTACAGGAAAGCTCTGACATCAGCAATGAATTATTCTGCCTAGGAGATGTTGGCTAGGGGATTCAAACCCGCCCCCCCCAAATTATAAAGGCCTTTTGCCTATAAGTGGGATATATGCAAGGAGAAAGGCAGTAAGTCCCTGTTGTCGAAGACCTGGTGTGAGCATGAAAAATGTTATGAGACGTCACTTGCTAGCGTACAACTGGCCTCTGAAATGCTAGAGAGCGTTACCAAAGGCCACTACAGCAATACAGCAAAATATTGGTCTCCCTGAGACAAACAAGACTCCTCCGAAAATATCAGCTACACCTCAACAGCCTGGAGATACAGTGCAACAGTGGCAGCCAAGTGTCTATATTATATCCCAAAACTATTTGGCTATTAGCTCTCTCCTTGGAGGAATAACTCACAGCGGATGCCACAAGCTTATGTCCTCTAGTGGTTAGGCGATGTTATAAGCCACAATAAGAACTTGTCACCCTTTATAGAGAAACCACAGTTTGCGGATTAGCATACCATCCAAGCATCTGTGTCTATGCTCACAGCTTAGCTTGACACAATAAGTGGTACTGCTTAAATGCCTGTACATCCAATAGCTTGAGCTTTGTTAGTATGACTGAAAAGGGTATCACTGTGAAAGCTGTCAATCCGTGAAGGGAAACAAACTGAACAGACCGGAGTCCAAAATGACAACTCCAAAGAAATTAGACTGTTTTCTTCTCACCCACTTGTGCCCCTTTCCCAAAGCCTAGGGAACAAACTGCGGAAGAGGAGGCGTGGTAGATTGTAAGGGCTGTGGAGAGATAGGGGTGAATCATGAGACTACAGGAATATAGTCTGGACTCCTGATTGATCAACATGCCTGTGCATACAAACTTCTCCAACTGGTCTATGGGAACCTTGGGTTGTTCAAAATTTGGACATAGATACTTGCAGAATGCACCAATTACCTGATTGTATGACATAATGAGTGACATCAATGCTATCTGCAAACAACTGTGTCACTGTATTGTAGAATCCCTTAAAAAATAAATTAATTATAAAAAAAAAAGATTTTACAGCTTCCTGCAGGTGATCCTTATATGAGACAGAGGACACTGGCTGTCTCTTTTTCTTCAGGGTAGGAGTCTTAGATGGATTTAAAGGATGTAACAAAACTTTAGAAGGTGAGAAGGTAGGGATCAGCAGAAATACCAGCATACTCTGAGACGCTACGGTTCAGGTAGGTGACCAGCAGGGCTGAACCAGTACAGGGAGGGTGACCAATTTATCTTGGTTGTGTGGAACTTATTTTTAACATTGACACCTCCAGGTTCTGGATCAACCTTTGGGCCCAGGCAAACTGAGAAGCTTGGGCATCCTCTGCGCAGGGAGGGGCACTATATAAAGTTTGCAAGTAGTTCATTATGTTTCTTCTTCTCTTCCTTTAATTTTTTTCCCCTTGTGTAGTAGGAATTGAGTTAGGACCTTAAGCATGTGAAGCAAGCACTCTACTGCTGAGCTCCAGCACCAAGACTAGCTTCTTTTGTGAATTGCTCAGAAGCATTGTTCTCCACTGCTGGGCTGCACAGGCCTTTGTGTTACCTCAAAGAGGGGAACTCAGGTACCTTTCTCCTTAATCCAGCCTAAGTGTTGAGTGCTGGGAACACCTAAAGCTTACTGTGTCCAGGAACATTTTTAGTCCCTGAGTGCTGCTCAATCTTGATCCCTCCATTCCTTTTTCTCTTTTTTCCATCCTCCCTCCCTCCCTACCTG
Source organism: Rhizomys pruinosus (assembly GCA_009823505.1). Classification (NCBI taxonomy): domain Eukaryota; kingdom Metazoa; phylum Chordata; class Mammalia; order Rodentia; family Spalacidae; genus Rhizomys; species Rhizomys pruinosus. Next base: position 418,735 of record VZQC01003677.1, on the reverse strand, counting down.
CAGTGCTGAGGATCCAGAGTCTTGCACCTGCGAGGCATGTTCTACCAGTGATCTATAACCTCAGGCCCCTTGATGCTTTTTCACATGCTGTTTTTTTTTTTTTTATTAATAGCAGTGTTATATACTTGCATGAAATTTTATTTCTCAGGATGTTATCTGATATATTTTCTGATGATTAGAACTCCTGAATAAGAATCTATTGGGGAAGGTAGTAATATCACAAAATTGCACTTGAAAAACAATAGATTCCAAAAGATACAAACAGAGTAACATGAACAGAGAAGAGAGAAAGCCTTAAATTCAGGGATCCTGACCCTGAACACAGGAGAGGCACCGACATGGCCTCAGTTTACACATTCTATTGTAACCCATGCAATGGGGATGTTTCTGTTCCCAAGTGTTTGCTGTGTGAAAGCCAATTTGTGAATTAACTAAAAAATTACTCTGATAACATATCTTACTTGTATTGGAATTAAAATAACTAGGTTTCAGGCTAGAGAGATGACGCAGAGGTTAAGAGCACTGACTGCTCTTGTAGAGGGCCTGGGTTCAGTTCTTGGCACCTAAATGGTGTTTAACAACTAACCTGATGCCATATCTTTTGATTTCCCAAGGCATTGCAGAACACGGGTGCACTTACACACATGCAGCAATGCACTCATACACAGAAAATAAAAATAATAAATACAATCTTTAAAAAAATGATGAGGTTTCATGACTTTTACTGTCATCTACAGTAGCTTCAGAGCCTTCAGCCAACTGGGAGAATTTTCTGTGTGTGATGAGAGATTTAGCCAAGAGGCAATTTCTGTTCCTGTGATCAAGGCCATGTGGAACAAGAAATAGGATCTCAGCCAAGAATCCCGCCATGCCAATGCAGATCCTGGGAAAATGGGCTCAGGCATAGCAGCTTCCCATGGCTGCCCAGAATGAGAGCAAGAGTGGATGGAAGACTGTCGGCTTTCTCTTTAGTGGGATGTTAATCTTAGCACAGTTGAGAAGTTGGAAGACCCCATCCATAGGTTCTTCACATGAATGTCCCTTCTTGGCATGTGTATGAATATTTCACGACAACATTCAGTAACAGGTGAACCATATACATATGCGTACTTTGCTTGCTTAGTAACATAGGTTTTAGCATCCCCAAAACTAAGGAGCAGCCAGACAGAAGTAGGAATGATTCATCTGATATTCCCTCTTACATATAAATTGACACTGGTCTGCAGGATGTATTCATTAAAATATTTTGTGACTTGAGATGGCTCAACAGGTAAACCCCTAAGGACCCATGTTCAATCTCTGAGCCCATATAATGGAAGGAGAGAACTGATGCCCAAAGTTGTCCCCTGTTCTCTACCCAAATACATACATATATACATATATTGAAAAATACATACAGACATAAATACACAACCCTCACACATGCATACACAATATGTAGACAGACACACATGGCTTGGAATACACATACACAAATAAAAGTGTTTTAAAAGAATTTTCATGGCTCTTTTATTTAAGTATAAGAAAGGAATCATAAGTGAGTAATTTTATTTTTGTAAATATTTTATTTATTATTTTTATTTTGGGTTTATTGCCTGCATGTGTATCAGTTCCCATGTCATGTAATGCCCACAGAAGTCAGAAGAAGGCATAAGATCCCCTGGAGCTAGAGTTCCAGATAGTCATTACCTTCTATGTGGATGCTGAGAATTGAACCCAGGTCTTCTGCGAGAGCAATCAGTGCTCTGAACTACTGAACCATGACTCCAGCCTCCAAATGTGTCATTTAAATGGGAAATTTGACAGTCAGCTTTGTAGTAGTTATTTTTATTATTTTAAATTAGAACTGTTACGTGTGTTAACCAACAAAATATTTTTAGAGTGTGCATTATATGGGTGCTGGACAAGAAACAGATGGTGTATTCAAATTATGATAATTTAATCAGTGTTCAATATAAAGATTCTTAAGATAGTTTGAACAGGGTACAAAGAATAATGTTAGACTCTGGGCTGGTACTAAAGTGGATGACATTATTTCATGCCTAGACATAAAGAGATCAGTGGAGATAATACTAGAACCTACAAGTAGAGTCAGTGGACTTGGTGACCCCAGCAGGGGCCATCACCTGGGGCAAAGGCTAACCTGATTGGCTTTCCTACATGTGCCGGGAGGAACCTGAAGGAACACAGCATCCTTCCACCTAATGCCAGAGGACATCCTACAGGGATGGGGAATCAGTCCAGGTGTGTCTCCCAGGACAGAAGTGCAGGAAGAGAAAGGTAAAGAGAGATGACAGAGGGCAGAGTGAAAGTGCTCGGGCAGAGCGAAAGTGCTCAGTCACAGCTTCCATTCATTCTAACTTTTCATCTGGGCCATAATCTTATGAAAACACTCTGCAGTTGCTGTCTTCATCTGAGGATGAGGAAACAGGCTGAGACAGGCCCTATCATAACATCAAACCACAGGCCTCCAACTCACATCTTCTTCCTCCTAGCCATGTGTCCTCTCCTCTGCTACAGAACAGTGAGCTGATGGACTGCTTCTTCATGATGCCATGTGCAATGGAGCATGGCCCAGGAAAGAACTAAGACAGAAACCCAAGTAACTCATGTTTAAGATGAGTCTCTAACACCTCCTCCTCTTCTTCCTCTTCCTCTTCCTCTTCCTCTTCCTCTTCCTCTTCCCCTTCTTCCTTTTCTTTTTCTCCTCTGTGATGAGCTCAGATTCAGGGTCTACATGCAAGGCACACACTCTACCATAATGCTGCACTCCCTCTTTCTTCTACTCCCTTCCTACCAGGACTGATTCACCATAGTTTCTATCTCTAGTAAGCTCCAGATCAAGCTTACTTCCTGAGAGCATCTTCTAGGCTGTTAAGTTTTTTTTATTTATTTATTTATTTATTTATTTATTTATTTATTTATTTATTTATTTATTGTCTTTTTGAGACAGGGTCTTCCTTTAGTCCTAACTGGCCTGGAGTTCACTATGTGGACCAGGCTGGCCTTGAACCCACAGAGATCCCCTTGCCTCTCCCTCCTGAGTGCTGGGATTAAAGGGATGTGCCACCACACCCATAAGACGGTTTTTATCTGCCGCCATGTGGGTGCTGGGAATGGAAACTGAGTCCTCTGCAAGAGCAGTTGGCGCTCTTAACCGCTGAGCCATCTCTTCAGCCCCTACATCATATTTATAAACATTTCTAGTGCTTATGGACAACATTTCTCAGTATGGTACTTGTTTTGTTTTATGGATTAGTATACCCACTTGGACAAGGTTCTCTAACCCTTAAAGACCTTTCAGAATTGCCCATCCATCTAATCCTGTAGACTGTAAGAATTTTACTCCATTATTTCTATTTCTAAAAGTAAAGCCAGCATTTCTTCCTGTGTGCACAGAATGTTGCATAAGTCACACAGACCAGGATGCTCCTACACTCACAAGGAAGTTGTCTGGTCTTTAAACAAAGGCAAAAGGCATGCTTTTCCTTCTGCATCAGGTAGGTGTGATTTGCATATCCCATTATCTGCTTATTAACCAGAGTGCCTTGTGACAATGGCAGATTGTGAAGTACGCACACATGGGCAGTTAAATAAGCTCTCAGGGGTTGATCCTGCAATTACATCCCTGTAATGAAGAGGCAAAAGGCAGGGATGCAGCAGTGGGACACTCAGTAATGAAATGGAACCAGGATTTGATGTAATGCAACCTGACTTGCTCATGGCACAGACAGAATATCAAATGATCCATGAGAAATTCAATCCTTGGTATAATCTTTCTATTATCTCCATTGATCCCCCATCCGACTGCATGCATTCCATGTAGAGCAGTATGTAAATTAGGCTTGTATTTACCATCTTTCCATTCATCTTAATTCAGTTTGTGACTCTTATGTCTTAGCTTAATTTCCTCAGGGTGTGCGTGTGTGTGTATGTCCCAGTAAATGTAGCAAGAGGACAGGATGCTTTAAAAAATAAATGTACTCTAGGCAAAACTGGGTACTTTTTGAACTCACGTCAATTAAATATGCATTAATCGAATATACACCCATGTCCCTCTCCCACCCCTCCCCCCTTCCCAATTCACCATTTCAATGTACCCATGGATTTTCACTTATAGCTAAAAAATGGAAAAAAAAACTGAGAGAAAGATGCAGGACAGATATGGCAGAGTACATGATCTGGGATGGGGTGGGGGTGAGGGGAAGGGAAAGGGAAATATGCCTGAACTGAATCGGAAAATGATGTATGAAATGCACAAAGCATCAATAAAAAAATGTTAAAAAAATAAATAAATGTACTGATTCACTAATATGCCTGATCTGTAACTTTGGAAAAGTTATTTTGAAAGTAATTATAGTCAGAAGTAAAAGAAAATATTTTAAAAGCTGCATGAGTATGGCATGTATTAATTTTATTCTTAGGGACCTGCTGGCAAATTAATCTTTTAGAGTATATCTTGTGTGAAAATAATAGGTGTACAATAATATAATCACATAAGAATAACTAACTGGTCAGGTACTAGGGTACAGATACACTGATGCTCAACATACACTGATTGGATTTCTCTTGCAACCAACGAGAAAACAATTACTATGCTAGTTTCTGTTCTTTTTCTTAATTTTTTTAATTTTTATTTATTTTTGTATGTGTATGAGTGTACTGTCTGCATGTAGGTCTGTGCACCCGTGTCGTGCAATGCCGCGGAGGTCAGAAGAGGGTCTCGGATTCTCCTGGAGCTGGAGTTCTCCTGGAATTGGAGTTACAGACGGTTCTTAGCCCCCATGTGGGTGCTGGGGATCAAACCCGGGTCCTCTGCAAGAGCAGTCGGTGCTCTTAACCGCTAGGCTATCTCTCCAGCCTATAGTTCCTCAGCCAATCCGGAAGTCCAAAGGAGGGAACAAGGACCTCTTTGGGACCTTTGAGCTGCCTAAACAAAGGTGAGCCTGAGGTTGTAGAAGTTAGGATATGTCCCTGCTGCTTAGGATATGGGACCCAGTTGACTCTCCAGCCCTGGGCTTTAGTTTCTCTCCGAGCAATCCACACTACCCAGTAAGATGTTTCTGTTCCTATTGGCACACTGGTTTTCCTCACTGGCTCTGTCCTCCTTTGGTGGTGGATTCCCCTCCAGCCTTCTCACCATGATGAGATCTCACTTCAGGAATTCAAGCCACAGCATTTATTCCTCAGTCCTCTTCCAGGAAGAACCCATTGCAATGGGTGTTTTTTTTTTTAATATTTTTTAAATTTTATTTATTCCTGTATGTGTATGGGTTTTTTTTTAATTTTTTTATTAATTTTATTTATTTCTGTATGTGTATGAATGTACTACATGTACTGTCTGCATGCAAGTTTGTGCACCCGTGTCGTGCAATGCCGCGGAGGTCAGAAGAGGGTGTCGGATTCCCCTGGAACTGGAGTTCTCCTGGAATTGGAGTTTCAGACGGCTCTCGGCCGCCATGTGGGTGCTGGGGATAGAACCCGGGTCCTCTGTAAGAGCAGTCGGTGCTCTTAACCGCTAGGCCATCTCTCCAGCCCTCCTGTATGTGTATGAATGTACTGTCTGCATGCAGGTTTGTGCACCCATGTCGTGCAATGCCGCGGAGGTCAGAAGAGGGTGTCGGATTCCCCTGGAACTGGAGTTTCAGACGGTTCTCAGCCGCCATGTGGGTGCTGGGGATCGAACCCGGGTCCTCTGTAAGAGTGGTCAGCGCTCTTAACCACTAGGCCATCTCTCCAGCCCACAATGGGTGTTTTAAGTCTGGAATCAGGCCCCTCTGTCTGCAGTTATCCTGATCAGACATTTGGAAAATAGGTATGCCTTCTCTTTGGTAAAATGTAGAAATATTAAATGAACACAATAAAATTTGAGTCATTTCACCAATCTCTTTCGTTATTCTAGAGAAGATATTTAATATCAATAAAATTAAATCCAATTTCTGCCTTTGATTTGAAGGAAATGTAAGCACCATTGGGAGTGAGCCTTTGTAGAAGAGAAGCTATGTTCACAAAGCCCTTGTCATTATAGCTGGACTGCTCTGCCAGGTCCCACTTAAACTTTGAAGGTCAAATAGTTAACTTACGATAAATGATACTGTATTGAGATTTGAGCCAAAGCAGAGTGTGGGAACACTTATAAGAAAACCATTAACACGCAGTAGTTACTGGTCTGTGAGACTCTAGAGTGAAAAAGTAGAGATTCTTGTAATAAGTACTTTCGAAGAAGCCAGAGAGGGTACTACTGGGTCAGCCAAGGTCAGAACCCAGCAATAATCCCATTTAAAATTTTACAGTTTGCATCTACAAACCCTCCTCTGAAATTTCAGACTTGCCATTTTTTTCCTTTTCTTTCTCTAATTAGAATTACAGGGAAATACACAGTACCTTTTCCATGGTAGTGTGTTTTTTCTTTGATAAGGGTTTGCAGCCACGCTGATTCTGATTACCCCCCATTCACCCAGTGTTCAGTTTTGGTATTACCAGCATGCTACTGTTTTCATTTTTTTCTGTTAAAATTTACAATCCCATTAATAACCACAGTCTATGCTAGATATATCTGTGAGGAATAAGTTCCATTTTGAAATTGAGCAAGACACATCATTTCTTTGCACCCCAGGTCTTTGCCTGTAATGGAGATATAATCTTTTTTTTTGTTTGTTTTTTGCATTCCATTAAATCTTTATTGATACACATTAAAATTTTAATTTCATAAGGTTGTACATGCTACAAACTTCTGTTCTTTTTTATTTTAAACCATTTAATAAGGTAAAAATGCATGTTTAATCTGTGGAGCATATAAAAACAAGTGGCAGGCCAGATTTGGCTATGGGCCTAAATTTGCTAACCCTTGCATTAATTTCATGGGATCTACATTCTAAAGGAGGAAGGGAGAGAATAAAACGTAAAATAAAAACAAACATATTAACAAAACAGATGATTTTATGTTAAATAGTAAGATGGTCCAAGAATGTCTATAAAGGAACCAATAAAGTGAACCTGAGAAATGAGAATAAAGTTAAACACAGTGTATTTAACAAAGGCGTGCCAAAGACAAGTGCGAAGGCAGGCATGAGGGCAATGGCTTAGGGGGTCCAATAGAGAATGCAAGAGCACAGTGAGGAGGTGAAGAGAGGAGCTACTCCAGAGTCCAAACAGGGACAGCGGCCCCTCCCCCCATGGTGAGACTGCATTTGTAATGGGCTGACTACAACAGGGATAAAGTTCTTCCAGGTGTAGCCCAACTTTCTACACTGGGGTCATGGCTCCTTGTTAATTTATATGATTTCGCAAAGACAGAGGGACAGTGGAAGAGAAAATGTTTTTATTTTTTCCCAGACAGGTCTAGAAAAACATAGTATCTCCTACATAATTCAACATGTTGATGAGAACAGATAACAGCTGAGCCACACTTTATATCAGTAAATACTCATCCTTTAAGTTATAATGACTCACTTTATAGTTTTTTTTTTACAATATAAATTTGTTGTTTACTGGATCACATAAGTCCATTTATAACAGTTTCATGTAAAGTTCTAGTTTTCTTATAAAACATAAACTATTATATCCTTTATTTACCCTTCTTTTCATACTTAGACCAGTTTGTATGTGCAAAGCTTGTTCTAGTTTCTTCTTATGTACTTGAAGAAAAATCATTTTTAAGTTTGCATTGATTTTTTTTTCATTTTTTAACAGTAAGTAATAATTTATGAGTACAAGCATCCTTCATGTAAAACCAATTTGCAAGCAGTTGTGCCCAAACCCACACAGCCCATGGGTCCCACCATCTAGTTGGGGGGCCTGTATGTTCAGTCAAGTTGATCAGATGAGTGTGTGTTGGCTATGTGCCAGGAATGGCTAAAATTCATACAAATACTATTTCATGTAGTGGCAATATCACCCCTCCCCCCCCAAACCAGTCATTTTTCTCTTTCTGGTTCTTTAGAAGAAACATCAAGACACAGAGGCGTTAAATAGCTTGGAAAGATGAGATAGGTTTGCAGGTGCTATATTAAAGTACCTTCCAGTCTTAATAGTCTTTGGCTCTGTTTTTCAATATAAACATTCACTTTGATTTAAGCATGCTAAAATATTAAATCAATCCATTTTTTGGTAACAAAGGGATCTTTGATTTTCCTCATGAAAATATAACGTGGCTTGTTCATTGAGGAAAGCTGTCGATTGTATTTTCCAGTAGTTTTAAGTCTTTCTGTCAATTAAAAAAAAGGTGAGTAGAGATGTCCTAAGCTGCTTGGTATTCTTGTTCAAGGATAATGCTCAACAACACTAGGAAGCATCATATATTTTCATCACATAAGCACACAGGAATATATTATGATATATAATATATTACTACATATAATATGTATACATATAGTGACTGTGAGAGTTGGACTTTGTTTTTGATTCCATAGATCAATAGTGCTTTTGGAATTTGATGTGTCAGGACACTGATTTGTTGGATATGCTGAATGAGATAATATCATTATTATTCTTGGTAACTATTTTGTTATACATTTTCTAATAAAAATTAACACACATATGTATATGAAAAGTATTTTGAATTTTTGGCTATCAATGTTGGTACTTTCTAAGTGATAACCTGGAAGGGAAAGTGCATTAGAAATATTCAAACACACAAGAGCTTAGATAATAGAAATGAATATAATTTAATATGTTGAGAGCTGAGAGTACTCATCAGAAAATTACAAAAAGACAGGAGAGGCAGCAGAGTAACATCTACATCGAGCAGAGCAGTGCTGACAACTTTGCTTCCTTTGTTAGAGAACATTAATTATTTCTTCTTAAGACAATACAATTGCGGAAACAAGATTTATGCTGTTGAGGAAACTGCTACTTGATTTTATTCAGAATAATTTTTGAAGGTTCAAATTCTATGCTTCTTAATTGAACTGTCCAATAGGAAACCCCCTTTCAGATAGAGAGAAAGTGGGGGATTAAAGGATCTTTGTCACATTTTGCACAGTATCTTGTCAGAAAGTGGTCACTTCCTATGATAGGCAGGTAAAGGCAATCTGTGAATTACATCTTGTACTTTTGCTACCATCCATCCATCCATCCATCCATCCATCCATCCATCCATCCATCCACTGATTCAGTCTTTTAATAAAAACATATTCCATGCTTACTATTATTTGAGGCACAGGGCAGTCTTTAGCAACACTAAAATAAATGACAAAAGACTTAGCTTTTTAGATTCTTAGCAGTGAAGAAAATGGAAAAGAAAAAAAAGGAAGTAGCCATTGACTATGAACTCCACAACAGTATCAAATTTGGGGGATTTGTTTCAGTTCCAGGAAGATCCAGGGCGTGCTATATGCACCAAAGTCTCAAAATTTGGGACATGTAGTTTCCAAATAATGAACTGGAAGGGAAAATGTTTTAGAAAGATTCAAAGCCATGAGGATTTGGATAATAGAAGTAAATATAATTCGATATGTTGAAAGATTAGGGTGCTCATGAGAAAAAAATGAAAGGTAAGAGAAACAGCACAGTAACATCCAAGCCAAGCAGAGGTGTGCTGAGGTCTTCACCTCCTTTGTTAGAGACTATTAAGGCAAAGGGTGTCCTGCCATGGTTTTTAGAGATGCATCATTAGAGAATATAGAGGGTGAGAAGTGTTTAATATCTAACTGAACTTTTGGATTGTATACATGGAGCTCCCCTTCTTTATTGACAAGGATTTTTGAGGGATTTTTAAAGCCTACTACTTTTTTGAGGTCTCCTTACCCAATGTAGAATAATGTGGAGGGCAGAAAATTGGCAACTGGCCAAGAGTTTTGAGGTAATATGGTACTTGCACACCTGAAGGCATACTTTGTAAAAGAAGTAAAGTGCAAGGCCTCAGCAAAAGCAATCATAAGGGACCACTTACAGGACCAATACAACGTTGGCAGAAACCCAAATTTGGTTCTACCTGCTCATCTTCATTTTGTTCTTAAATATATTAATTACAGGTGGCTAAAATGTGTGCATAATATGGCATGGCTCAGCAGCTAGGGTGCTAATCACTAGCTCATCCACATGACACTTCTTGGTCGAGAATTTGAGCAGAGTTGGGTAATAATGCAGTGTAGTTTTTGCAGTATCCTAGGAAGTTGCTTTAGTCTATATCATAGTGTTAAAATGAATAATAGATCCATGTGATTTTAGTTTAAAACCAGATATATTTAAACATGACACATTTACAGTTCTATTAATAGACCTATTTCCCCAAATCTAATAAGTACTAGTGATTGAATTATAGTTTAAATAATGAGTAAATAAGTTAAGCACTCATGCATAATACAATGCCTTAGATTTGCATAGAGATTTATTATTTAAAAAATATTTTTACATTTATTATTCTTTGAAAATTCCACTGCATAGATATTGCATGATTTGGGTATTTAATGTGAAGAAATGAATGTATAGTGCAAGCATTGGAAAGTTCTCCACATTCATCTCCCCCACCCCCCAGTGCTTCCCAAATCTTATTTCTTCTATTGCATCAAGCCTGTGATGCTCAGTTGTTCTGAGAGCATCCACTCTGCAGCCATAAAAACTGCACTGGCGAATCCATCTTTTGCTCTGACTTGTGGATTACTCTGTTCATGCACACAATGTCATTCTGAACCTGTATGGATTCCAGGAAAAACCAGCTCAGTTGAATTCTTTCAACTTGGCTGAAAGGAGGGTAGGCAATATTCTCCAAAGACTCTACTGCACATGTGCTAGTATTTCCTACCATGTGCCTTCCTCAGTCCTAAGTCCCCCATTCCAATAAAAAAAATCTGCTTTATGATTACAGTATGCTTATCACAAAGGACTACAGTGGTCATAATAAAAATGGAGTAAAGAGGGGGGGAGAGAGAGAGAGAGAGAGAGAGAGAGAGAGAGAACATAAAGGCAATATGAGGTAATCTCTTCATTTTGGCCTATGGTGGGGGAGATGCAAGAGAAAATGACTCCAATCTGGAATCAATTATCTAGTATGATAGATGACAAGCAAGGAACTAAGCAGATGGAACAGGCAGAGAATAAAAGGACAACCCACCTGATCCTGATTATGTGCACCTACGCTTGGAAGTATATATTGTTTTTCTAGACATCTTGAATAGTTCAAGACTAGGTTGAGGAGAGTTCCCAGGGACTGAAAGCACAAATTCAAACCTTAATAATGAACAAAGGGGTCAGAGAAAAAGAGAAATTGGGAGTCCATCAGTGGACAAAGACAACTGGAATGAAATATGACTCTTTACATTAAAAACTGCATGTACGTGTGTATGTATGTGTACATGTGGTCACAATGTATGTGAAGGTCAGAAGGAAACCTTGAATTTCATTCCCTTGTCTATATCTTTAAAATTTTTTAATTGAATTTTTGCCAAGTTAATATATTTTTATCATATTTAGCCAGCTCAACTGCTTCAAATTCTATATTCAAACTATGTATGTCTTCAGTAGTATGGTTTTACTGTCAAATTCTGGGAAGCAGTCAAGGTCTGTGGCAATAGCCTGTATTATTTTGGGAGTCTCTTGAAGTACTTTGGCCAATAACTTGAAGGGAGGTTTCCTTTGTTTGGCACCATGTTTTTGTTTATATAGCCTTCAAGTGAATTTCTGGATTTTTCGGAGGGCTTTTGGACTAATACATTTCCTCTGCCTTTTCTTACCACCACCTAAGTATTATTTATCCCTCTTTTCTTTCCCCCTGGATAGCCCTTTCTATTCCCTCCTCAGTTAATGTGTCCCCCACTTCCCCTTTGATAACATGTTGATTAATGTTCTCCTTCTTTCCCCCTTCACCCTCGTTACTTTCCATTTTCCTGGCTCCAGTGATTACATCAGGATAGACACTCATCTCCAAAGATTTGGAGCTAGAACATAGTCGTTTTCGTGAGTCTGCCTTACTTCACTTAGCTTAAAGGTTTCTAGTTCCATCCATTTACCTGCAAATTTATCACTGAGTAGAACACCATTGTGTAAATGTTACACCATTATGTAAATGTTGAGGGACATTTAGGCTCTTCCCATTTCCTTGTGAAAAGTGCAGCAACAAACATGGCAGAACAAGTTTCTCTGTAGTAGGATAGTTAGTCCTTTGGGTATATGCCAAGGAGGGGTATAACCAGATCATATGGTAGATATATCTTTTTTGCTTTTTTAATTAATTAATTAATTAATTAATTTATTTTTTATGTGTATGTGTCTATTGCCTGCATGGATATTTTTTATTTTATTTATTTATTTATTTATTTATTTATTTATTTATTTATTTATTTATTTATTTATTTATTTATGTGTATGAATGTACTGTCTGCATGTAGGTTTGTGCACCCATGTCATGCAATGCCTCGGAGGTCAGAAGAGGGTGTCAGATTCCCCTGGCACTGGAGTTCTCCTGGAATTGGAGTTACGGACGGTTCTCAGCCGCCATGTGGGTGCTGGGGATCGAACCCGGATCCTCTGCAAGAGCAGTCAGTGCTCTTAACCGCTAGGCCGTCTCTCCAGCCCCCATCTTTTTTGCTTTTTTCGCGTTCTCCGTACTGATTTCCATAGTAATTGCACCAGTTTGCAATCCCATCAGCAGTGATTGAGGGCTCTCCTTTCTTTGCATCCCTACCAGTATGTTTTTGTTATTTGTTCTCTTGATCTTAGCCAATCTGACTGAAGTAAGATGGAGTATTAAAGTTGTTTTAATTCACATTTCCCTAATTACTAAGGAATACTTTTTAGGTGTTTCTTAGTCGATTTTAAATTGGGTTGTTTGATTTCTTGATTCTTTGTTTTTTGAAATCTTTTTTTTTTTTTTTTTCTCTTTTCTTTTTGAAACAGGATCTCCTTATAGCCCCAGTTGGCCTGGAAATCACTATGTAGACCATGCTGAACTCACAGAGATCTGCTTGCCCCTGCCTCTGAAATCTTATTTTCTGGATATTACCCCTCTGTCAGATGTACAACGGGTAAAGATTTCTCCCACTCTCCATGGGCTTCCTCTTCACTCTATTCATTGCTTCTTTTACTATACAGAAACATTTTAGTTTAATGAGGTCCCATTCGTAAATTGTTGACCTTAATTCCTGAAGGACTGAAGTCTGGTTTAGAAAGTCCTTTCCTGGGACTGGAGAGATGGCCTAGCGGTTAAGGACGCCGACCGCTCTTGCAGAGGACGGGTTCGATCCCCAGCACCCACATGGTGGCCGAGAACCGTCTGAAATCCAATTCCAGGAGAACTCCGTTCCAGGGGAATCCGACGCCCTCTCTGAGCTCCGTGGCATTTGCACGACACGGGTGCACAGACCTGCATGCAGACAGTACATTCATACACATACAGAAATAAATAAATAGATAAATTTAAAAAAAAAAAAGAAAGTCCTTTCCTGTACCTATATCTTCTAGGGCATACCATTTCAGTGTCTCATGCTTCACATTGAGGTCTTTGGTCCATTTGGGAGTTGATTTTTTTGCAGGTTGATGTTTACTTTCATTCTTGTACATGTGGAGATAAGGTCTTTTATTAGCTTGGATCTTAGCCACTTGGCTAGACTCTTCATCTAGAATCCTGCTGTCTACACCTCTCCAACACTGGGATTACATGTTTATGCCACCATACCCTGTGTTTTCACCTGGGTTCTGGGGATTTAAGTCAGGTCTTTGTGCTTGCAAGGTCAGCACTTTACTGACTGAGCTGTTTTCCCCAACCAGTCTATACGTTTATACTCCTATGTATATTATAGACCTATAGACCTAACACTGTGAAAGAGCATTATTTGTTTTAGATTTGTTTTAGGAAAGAAACGTTAAGCTACTTTGACTATATGGCATCATTTAAAATGCATTTAGATATTATTTAAAGAGTAAATTTGGGAGACATGATATATTCTGTAGGAAGATCCAGTTTGAAATGGGGGCTAGTTCTCAGCTAGCACCCCTCAGGGCACCACATGGAAGGGAGTCAGGGTATTTCTCTGACCCCACCCCAAGGAGGAGCAGACAACCTGGCCTAGGTGTGTGATGCTGGGTGGGGCAACAGTGCACAGTGGAGCAGAATCGGGGGACCTGTGATTGGCTTATAAAAGCAGGCTATAGGGGGCAATAAATCCAATTCTCCATTACCATCATTACAGAATTCCTGGCCATCATTAATTTTTGCATAAGCATTAATTTTTGCATATGCATTAGTTTTTTGCATATGCATTAATTTTTTTGCATACACATACAGGCCAAAGCAGGCCTGTATTTTGTTCAGGTGGCCAGTGGGTTGGAAAGAGGCTCTCAGACCACCAATCTGTATAGCTGATGTGGTGAAGTGAATTGTGAGTGGACATAGGCTGAAGATAGGCCATCAGCCGTCAGCCTGAAATTCTTGTCCAGGGGTCAGCAGTCTTTGGGCAGGTGGAAAATCACGGCCAAGAGTGGGAAATGTGTCTCATTGTACTAGGCTAAGGGCCTGAGTTAGAGGTACCTCTCAGTCTGGGCTACGGAAGTAGCCGACTGGGCTCTGCGCCAAGAGGCCAGTTCCCTACAGTGGTGGCAGGTGGGTACTGTGTTCCCCTCCGCTTAGCAGGGCTGCGTGGTACCTGCTCATTACAAAGAAAACTTCCTACAGTATTTGAGAATTATTTTCATAAAAGATTTAACAAGATTCTTTGTATTCTAACAAGATTCTTTGTATTCAGTGTGTTCTTTAGGGGAGACTGAGGTTGGCAGAAGAGCCAGAAAAGGGGCATAGAATGGACTGAGGGTGAGTAGAATCTACTGGTGTGCATTTTATACCAGGAACTTTGGCTGGTTTCTTTTCATGTGACTTTCACAATTCTTTGAGGGATGTTTTATTTTATTTTATTTTTTTTCATTCACAGCTCAGGAAATTGAGTCTTAGATAAGTTAACTAGTCCAAAAATCATTCCAAATGCTGATGAACATTCAACCACATATTCCCCAGTAAAGTGTTTGAGTAAAGAAAAGGAAAAAGAAATAGAGAGGCTGAGTGTTTGCCTCAGACCTGGCTCTGGAGCCATGCCTTTCTAGCTCTTCAGTTACCTCATACTATTTTTATCTCCTCTCTAGCCCACCTTTGGTCTAATTGGTCACACATAGTTGCAAAAGGATAGAATCTACATCTTTCCAAAGTTCCTTCCCTTTATGTTCTAAGTTCGATATGGTCAGATAATGTTTACAATGGATTTTGAAGGTTGAAGGAACTGGATTGCTATTATTTTCTTAGTGTCTTCATCTGGTAAAATGTACTGACCAGTTGGATGTTGAGATGAGCAGGTTCCAGCTTATCCTCGCCCTATATTAGGGTTCCTCTCTTGATCAGCAGTGAATGCAGACTCAGGACCACATACTTATTGCCATCTGCAGAGGCCAGGCTGCTCAGATGTACCAGCTTTCCAAAGCTAGCCCCATAAGCTCTCCTCTGGCTAGCTCACATGTATCCTTCCTGTTCCTACCTGTCTACCCACCAAAGCTCTAGACAAAGAAAGACTAGTGATATTTTATCTGATCCTATCATGCCTATTTCTAGGCCTCTGTGTTCCTGAGCAATCTTCATAGTTGTGAAAGTCTAGGACACATGACAAATTCTTATAGCACTCTTATTGGCTCTTCTTCTCTGACTGATGCTCTCACTCTACACTATGCATTATTTATATTATCCAGCTCCTTATTAGGGACAGAACTTGGCAGTTCCTACAATGTCACACACAACTCAATACATGCAGTAGAAACTCAAGTATATTAAACTACGAAAATATCCTATTTAAAAATTTTTAATTTAATTTATTTTTGTATGTGTATAAATGTACTGTCTGCATGCAAGTCTGTGCACCCGTGTTGTGCAATGCTGCAGAGGTCAGAAGAGGGCGTCGGATTCCCCTGGAACTGGAGTTCTCCTGGAATTGGAGTTTCAGACTGTTCTTGGCCACCATGTGGCTGCTGGGGATCAAACTGGGTCCTCTGCAAGAGTGGTCGGTGCTCTCAACTGCTCTCCAGCCCGGAAAATATCCTATTTTAAAGACTAATAAAAGTCCTTGTTGAAGTTAGGATATTAAAAAAGTTTATCTTCAAAACTGTAATATTTCTTGCCCACTCTGGCCTGTTGTTGCTCTCGTTGAGATTTAGTTTAACACAATTGTCCCTAGATTTCTCATAGCTGTGAGGCTTCTTAGGGATGATGAGAGTCAGCACATTCCTGGAAACTCTTGTGAAAGTTCTTGATGATGTAGCAAAATGACAGCATGTGGGATCAGAAGACCTGGAATTAGGTTTAGACTCTTTATTTCTAGTAGTATAACCTCAGGAAGATCAATCTCAATGTTGGTTGTTTCAAATTTCACTTGTGGAGAAGAGTAAGTTTATATTTTTCATGAGTCTCATAAGACATATAAAAGTTCATACATTATTGTTTTAAACATTTGCTCTTAATTCTGCTAATTAATCTTGACTAACAAGTTGTTAGATTGAGAAGGCTCTAAAAGACTAACAAAGAACTCTTCTGTGAGTGTTCATGATATCATTTACAGAAAGGGAAAACTGAGGTGAGGAGATGTACCCCAACATGCAGCATCCCACCAAGGGCGGAGGCCTGGTGTGGAATAAAAGGATAAAAAGAAATCCCCTGTAGTCTCTCTCTCTCTCTCTCTCTCTCTCTCTCTCTCTCTCTCCCTCTCCCCCGCCCTCCTCCCTGGTCTCTATGAGGTGAGCCGTTCTGCTCTGCCATGTACTCCCTGTCATGATGGACTTCTGACACCAGAAGGTAAGGTGAATCTTTCCTCCCTTATGTAGGTCAGTGCAAATATTTTGTCACAGTGATGAAAATGTTGGTAAATATATGTATCATTTTTGAATGACTGAATTGAATAATTCATTAAGTACTATGATGTGCTTTTTTTTCATTGATTGCTTTATTTTGTAAAAGCCTCAGTCTTAACCTTTGTGTTTGACACTGTGTGCTACTTAAGCTTTTGTTTTATCATCCGACAGAAATCCATTTTTTAAAAAAATTTTATTGATTTTTATGTGTTTCATACATACTTTTCTGCCAATTTTTAAAAGAAGTGCTAGGAGAACTCACACATCAAAGGGAAAATGCTTGCTAATCATAACTTAATAAAGGACTTGCACCTATAATCCATAAAGAACCTTATAACTGAACTATGAACAGGTTCAGGGTTAGGAAAATGGTTCAGTGAGTAAAGAAGCTTGTTCTAGGTTGACAACCTGAGTTTCATCATCAGAATCCACATGAAGAAAGGAGAGAACTAATTTCTACAAGTTGTCCTCTGATGTCAGGTGAAGGAAGGTGGTAGACCAGAAATCCCTCAGAATGGCCTGAAATGTAGAATATCTATAGAAAGGTGAGGCAAGTGGTTCCCTTCAGCCAAAAATAGCCTATAAGGGTTTGGTACTAGGATCCACAAATGAAGGACAACATACATCTTTTTTTGTGTGTGATTGTGTTACTTCACTTAGCATAATTGTTTCCAGTTCCATCCATTTACCTTCAAATTTCATGATGTCATCCTTCCTTATTGCTGCATAGAACTCCACTATGTAGATGTACCTCATTTTCATTATCCACTTATTAGTTGAGGGACACCTGGGTTGGTTCCAGCTCTTCACTATTGTGAAAAAAAAAAACCTGCAATAAACATGGATGTGCATGTACCTCTTCTATAGGATAACTCTTTTGGGTATATACCCAGGAGTGGTATGGTTGGGTCAAGTGGTAGGTTCATTTTGAGTCTTTTAAGAGTTCTCCACACTGCTTTCCATAGGGGTTGCAGGCATTTGCATTCCCTTCAGCAGTGGATGAGTGTTCCCCTTTCCCCACAGCCTCTCCAGCATTTGGTATCATTTGTTTTCTTGATCATAGCCAGTCTTACCAGGGTAAGATGAAATCTTAAAGTGATTTTAATTTGCATTTCCTTAATTACTAATGATGTCAAATAATTTTAAAGATGTTTCTCAGACATCTTTATTTCTTCATTTGTGAAGTCTCTGTTCAGCTCTTTGCTCCATCTTTTGATTGGGCCATTTGTTTTCTTAATATTTTGTTTATTGAGTAATTTATATACTCTGGATGTTAAACTTTTGCCAGATGTGTCACTGGTCAAGGTTTCCTCCCACTGTTTGGTTTTATCTTCACTTCCTTGATTGTTTCTTTTGCTGTACAGAAGCTTTTAAGTTTAACGAAGTCCCATTTGTTGATTGTCGATCTTATTTCCTGTGTAAATGCTGTCTGATTTTAAAAGTCATTTCCTACCCCCTGTATCTTGTAGTTTATTTCCAAATGTTTTCTTTTACAGTTTTCAGAGTATCAGGTTTCACATTGAGGTCTTTGATCTGTTTGGAGTTGATTTTCGTACAGGATGAAAAGTAGGGGTTTAGTTTTTTCTTCTAAAAGTGGTTATCCAGTTTTGCTGATACTATTTGCTGAAGATACTGTCTTTCCTCCATTGAGACTTCTTGGTCCCTTTGTCAAATATGAGGTGGCTGAAATTGAATGTGCTCAACTTTGGATCTTCAATTTTGTTGCATTGATCTACTGGTCTGTTTTTGTGCCAGTAGCTTGCTGTTTGCATGACTATAGCCCTATAATATGGCTTGAAATCTGGTATAATAATTCCCTCTGCATTGGTCTTTTTGCTCAGGGTTCCTTTGGCTGTGCTGGGTCTTTTGTTTTTCCATATGAATTTTAGGATGTTTTTGTCTAAACCTGTGAAGAAAGTCATGGGGATTTTGATTAGGATGCCATTGAATCTGTTATTAGTTTGGGTAGGATGCTCATTTTTACTATATTAATTCTTCTTATCCATGAGCATGGGAGGTCTTTCAATTTTCTGGTGTCTTATTCAATCTTCTTCTTCAGGGATTTAAAATTTTCATTGTAGAGATCTTTAGTGTTTATGATCAGGTTTGTTCCAAGATATTTTTTTGAGACTTTTGTGAATGGAAAGGCCTCCCTGTATTCCTTCTTCAGTTGCTTGTTGTTGGCAGAAAGAAAGGCTACTGATTTTTCTAGGTTAATTTTGTAACCTGCCACTTTACTGAAACTGTTAATCATTTCTTGAAGTTTTCTTGTGGAATTTTTGGCAGCCCTTAGATATAATATCATGTCATCCACAAAAAGGATAGTTTGATCTCCTCTTTACCAATTAGTACTCCTTTAATTTCATTTTCTTATCTTATTGCTCTATCAAGAGTTTCAAGCACTATAGAAAAAGAGTGAAGATAGGGGACAACCTTGCTGCATTCCTGACTTTAAGGGGAATGCTTCTAAATTTTCCCCATTTAAAATGATGTTGGCTGTCGGTTTGTCATACATAGCTTTAATTATGTTGAGGAATGTTCCCTCCAGTCCAATTCCTTCTAGGACTTTAAACATGAAGCCATGTTGAATTTTATCAAAGGCTTTTTCTTCATCGATTGAGATGACTGTGTGTTTTTTTCCTTTCAGTTCTTTTGGTTAACTGGGCTAGGGGTCTATCTTACTTATCCTTTCAAAGAACCAGTTCTTGAATTCACTGATTCTTTGTACTGTTTTCTTTGTTTCTATTTCATTGATCTCTACTCTGATTTTTATTATTTCTTCTTGTCTGTTGTCTCTCCATTGTTTTTAGTTGTAGTGTTAGATCACTTTTTGTGCCTACACTTAGTGTTATAAATTTCCCTCTTAAGACTGTTTTTAAGTGTCCCATAGATTTTGTTGTGTTGTAGTGTCCTTTTCATTTAATTCCAGGAATACGTTTATTTTTTTTTTCTTTATTTCTCCCTTGACCCATTTATTGTTCAGGAGTGTATTATTTAGTCTCCATGAGTTTTTATAGATGGTAGGGCTTCTTTTGGTGTTGATATTAAGCTTTATTGCATTGTAGTCTGATAGAATGAGGTTAGGAGATGTTATAAGCCACAGTAAGACCCTGTCATATTTAACAGGGGGGGAAAATGTAATTCATGGATTAACATATCATCCAAACATATGTGTCTATGCCAAAGTAACCTACCATAACTATTAGTGCTGCTTAAATACCTATATATCTAATTGCTTGTGCTTCATTAGTAGGATCGAAAGGTTACCCCTGGACAAACTGTCAGCCCATGAAAGGAAACAGCCAGAATTGACCAGAGTCCAAGTCAACAGCTCCAGAGAGAGTGGACTGTTTTACTTCTCATCCACCTGTGCCCCTTTTCTAAGCCTAGGGAACAACCTGCGGAAGAGGGGGCGTGGTAGAATGTAAAGGCTCCGATTGGGGTGAATGGTGAAACTACAGCGATGTAGTCTGGACACTCATTTGATCAACTTGATTGAACAAACAACATGTCACCCCCCACTGGATGGTGGGGCTGTGGGGGTTTGGACACAACAGCCTGTAGATTGGTTTTGCACGAAGGATGCTTGTACTCATGGATTATCACTTATAGCTAAAAAAGGAAAAAAACAACAGAGAAAGATGCAAGACAGTTATGGCAGAATACATGATCTGGGATGTGGTGGGGGTGGGGGGGGAGGGAAAGGGAAAAATGCCTGATCTGAATTGGAAAATGATGTACGAAATGCACAAAGCATCAATAAAAAAAATTAAATTAAAAAAAATAAAAATATACAGATGAATGTAAAAAAAAAGAATGTATGGGATTATTTCAATTTTTTAAATATTTGTTGAGGTTTGTTCTATGTCCCAGTATGTGGATGAATTTGGAGAATGTTCCATGGGATGGTGAATAGAAAGTGTATTCTTTGGTATTTGGATGGAATATTCAGTAGATGTCTGTTAGGTCCATTTGGTGTAGCATATTGCTTAGTTCAGTTGTCTCCCTGTTTATTCTTTGTCTGGTTGATCTGTCTAATGGACACAGTGGGGTATTGAAGTCCTTTACCATTAGTGTGTTATTGTTTTTTTTTGCCTTAAAGTCTTGCAGTGTTGTGTTTATGAATTTTGGTGCACTGGTGTTTGGTGTGTATATATTCACAGTTGTGAAATTTTCATTGTTAATTGTTCCTTTGATAAGAATGTAGTGACCCTCTACATCTCTTTTGATTAGTTTTAATTTCAAGAATAATTTGTATGATATTAAAATAGCAACTCCTGCTTACTTCTTAGTACTATTTGCTTGAAATATTTTTTTTCCATCCTTTCACCTTAAGATGGTGTCTGTACTTGAAGATGTGATGGGTTTCTTATAGGCAACAAAAAGATGGATTCATTTTCTTAATTCATTCTCCCAGTCTGTGTCTCTTGATTGGTGAGTTCATCCCATTAATACTTAAAGTTACTATTGATAGATGCATATTGCTTCCCATCACTTTAGTTTCTGTTTGCATCTTTGGTTTATGGTTGTATTTCCATAGTTATACCTTCCTTAGTTATTTTCTCTTGCTGCTTGGGAATAGCCTTTTCTTCTGCTGTTTGTATTGCTTCAAGTATTTTCTGGAGGGTTGGTTTTCTGGACATATATTCCTTCAGCTTGTTTATGTCATGAAAGATTTTTCTTTCTCTTTTAGCTGTAATAGACATTTTTGCAGGGTAAATTATTCTGGGTTGGCATCTATAGTCATTTAGAACTGGGAATACTTTGGTCCAACCTCTTCTGGCTTTCTTCATTTGCATTGAAAGGTCAGCTGTAATCTTGATGGGTTTCCCTTTATATGTGACTTGTTTTTCTTTGGTAGCTTTCAGTATTCTGTTTTTGTTTTGAGAATCCATTGTTTTTACTAGGATATGGTGTGGAGAATTTCTTTTTTGTTCCTGTCTATTTAGTGTTCCATGTGCTTCTTGTATTTGTAAAGGTATGTCTTTTTTCAATTTGGGGAAATTTTCTCCTATGATTCTGTTGAAGATCTGGTCAATACCATTATCCTGGGATTTTTCTGCTTCATCAATGCCTGTGATGCAGAGGTTTGGTCTTTTCATGGTGTCCCATATTTCATGGTTATTCCACTCCTGTTTTTTTTTTTTGTTTTGTTTTGTTTTTTTGTTTTGTCTTTTTGAGACAGGGTCTCCCTGTAGCCTCAGCTGACCTGGAACTCACTCTGTAGACCAGGCTGGCCTTGAACTCACAAAGATCTGCCTGCCTCTGCTAGGATTAAAGGCGGGCACCACCACACCTGGCTCTACTCCTGTGTTTTAAAAAAAATTTTTCATAGTCATTGTTTGAGCATTCCAGTTTTTCCATGTTATCTTCAATTCTTGATATTCTCTTTTCTGCTCCATTCATTCTGTTACAGAGGCTTTCTTCTGTCTTTTCCTGTTGACTGTGTGTTTGATTTTCTTTTCCAATTCAGCCTGAGACTCCTTCAGTGTTTCCACTTCATTCTGAAGTTTATCATTCTCTCCTAGTTCTTTGTGTGTGTGTTCTTTTTTTTTCCAATAAAACTTTATTTACAAAAACGAGCAGCCAGGGGCTTCAGTTTGTTGATATCTCATCTAGATGGGCCAGATTTTGTTGTTTTGTGAATATTACCTAACCACTATAGTGTTGTACAACTTTATCCTTTCTCCTCTCCACAGGTCTAATTAAGATTTCTCTCCATAGAGCTGCTTAAGAAAAACTCTGAAATAAATTTTTAAAAATTTTCCCAAAATACATTCAATTTTTATGCCTATGAATTTGTTATTGAGAAAAAAGAGAATGATCTCATTTTAAGGTCATTATTTGTGTGTTCTTTAAGTTATTGTTCACTCCTTCTAGTTCTTCAATTCATTTGTATGTTCTTTAAGTTTATTTTTCTCTCCTTCTATCTGGTTCTTTGATTTGTTTGTCTGTGTTCTTAAATTCCTTGAATTCTTCAATTATGTTTGTGATAGTTTTTTAAAATCTGTGTCCTAGGTCACCTCAGTGCAGTGTTCATTGTAGGAGTCTTCTACAGTCTTGGTAGTATTTAGTGGGGACTTATTATTTGGGTTTCTCATGTTGTTGCTTTCATTGTGCTTTTGGCATGTGGATTCATTTTGTTGTTTGTATTATGAAACTCACGTGTTTCTTAGATGAGTTCAAGACTGACTTTGCTTGTTTTCTTTAGTTGCTTTCATTGTCTTCTTATTGGTAATCATCAGGTCTAAGCCTCAGGTTTTTTTAATTGATTATTTATTTTTGGTTGTACTTTCCTTCTGGATGCTTAAAGCCACACAGCCCAGATTAACCAAGGTTTTGTTTTGTTGAGGTTAGTTGAGGATCTGGTCCTCAGGAGTCCCTCAGGGTTTTTTTTTTTGAGGGGGTTGGTGGGAGCCCCTTGCTCCTTTCAGCTCCTCGTCCACCAGTTCCATCCACTTGAGGACAAAATCAGGTCTTGCTTGACCAGGCTTCCTTTTCTGAAACATGAGCAGACTTTCTTCTTTATAGACTGGACACTGGCTGAAGTCCCCTTAGTGGCTCTCCAAGACCGCCCTGAACAAGAAGACTGATGATGACCCACCTCTGCAGGACTTTTCATGAAATGAACCCATGCATAATCCCCTAAGACTTGGTTGACCTCTGTGGGCAAGGAACAAATTTATCCCCCAGATCCCTCAACCAAATTGGTATGGATGTCAGGTATGGTCGTTAAGCACCCAGAAAGGCTAAGTTGCACCAGCCCATTACATTGCACCTATATTAACATTGTATCCTTTGGAAACAAACTATGTTATTTCCATGTCATATTTCTTGATTTGCATCTTTTCATTTTAATACCATTTTACTCTAAAAGATGCACACATACCATCCATCATATACTAAAAATGCAAGGTCTGAAAATAAGTGTTAGGTCAGCTCTAGAACCTGTGTAGGGATTCCCAATACAAGAGCACAGTTGTCTTTAGATCGTGAGGAATATAACATTAACATTGCTCATTTTGTCTTACACCTAGGTACTTGGTATTAGCATCCACAGATGAGGGATACCATTTGTCTTCTGTTTTTCTGAGACTGTGTTACTTCACTTAGCATAAAATCTTCTAGTTCCATCCATTTACCTGCAAATTTCATGACGTCATCTTTCTTTACTGCTGCATAGTACTCCATTGTGTAGATGTACCACATTTTCTGTATCCACTCATTGGTGGAGGGGCACTCGGGTTGGTTCCAGCTCTTTGCTATTGTGAAGAGAGCTGCAATAAATATGGCTGTACATGTATTTCTGCTGTAGGAAGAGTCTGATGGATGTATACCCAGAAGTGGTATTGCTGGGTCAGGTTGTAGGCTCATTTTGAGTCTTTTAAGGGTTCTCCATACTGCTTTCCATAGTGGTTGTACAAGTTTGCATGCCCACCAGCAGTCGATGAGTGCTTCCCTTTCCCCACACCCTCTCCAGTATTTGGTATCATTTCTTTTCTTGTTCCTAGCCAGCCTTACTGGGGGTGAGATGATATCTTAAAGTGGTTTTAATGTGCATTTCCTTAATTATTAGTGATGTTGAACAATTTTTAAGATGTTTCTCAGCCATCTCTATTTCCTTGCTTGTGAATTCTCTGCTCAGCTCTTTACTCCATCTTTTGAGTGAGTTATTTGTTTTCTTACTCCTTTTTTTTTGAGTAGTTTATATATTCTGGAAGTTAATGCTCTGTCAGATGAATCAGCAGTGAAGGTTTCCTCCCACTCTGTGGGTTTTCTCTTCACTTCCATGATTGTTTCTTTTGCTGTACAGAAACTTTTGAGTTTAGTAAGGTCCCACTTGTCAATTGTTGACCTTATTTCCTGAGCAGCTGCTGTCTGATTTAGAAAGTCTTTTCCTACACCCATGTCTTTTAAATTGCTTGGCAGCAATTTTTCATCTAACACCTTCAGGGTTTTGGGTTTCAAATTGAGGTCTTTGATCCATTTGGAGTTGATTTTTGTACAGGGTAAGAGGTAGGGGTTTAATTTTATTCTTCTACAAGTGGTGATCCAGTTGCAATACTGGATTTGCTGAATATGCTATCTTTCCTCCATTGAGTCTTTTTTGGCCCTCTCATCAAATATAAGGTGGCTGACATTGTATGTTCTCAAGTTTGGATCTTCATTTTTGTTACATTGATCTACCTGTCTATTCTTCTGCCAGTACCAGGCTGTTTTTATGACTATAGCCCTGTAGTATAGTTTGATGTTTGGTATAGAAATTCCCCCTGTATTGCTGTTTTCACTCAGGGTTGCTTTGGCTATTTGAGGTCTTTTGTTGTTCCATATGAATTTAAGAATTTTTTCCCAAGCCTGTGAAGAATGTCCTGGGGATTTTAATTGGAATTGCATTGAATTGGTATATTAATTTGGGTAGAATAGAGATTTTGACTATATTAATATTTTCCAATCCACAAGCATGGGAGGTCTTTCCATCTTCTGATGTCTTCTTCAATCTCCTTCTTCAGGAGTTTATAATTTTTGTTGTAGAGATCTTTGGTGTCTTTGGTTAGGTTTATTCCTAGGTATTTTATTGTTTTTGAGCTATTGTGGTTGGGAAGGATGTCTCCTTGTATTCCTTCTTCAGTTGCTTGTTGTTGGTATAAAGAGAGGCTACTGATTTTTTTTTAGGTTAATTTTGTAACCTGCCAGTTTACTGAAACTCTTAAACATTTTTAGGAGTTTTCTGGTAGAGTTTTTAGCATCCCTTAGGTAAACTATCATATCATCTGCAAAAAGGGATAGTTTGACTTCCTCTTTTCCAATTAGTATTCCTTTGATTTCCTTTTCTTGCCTTATTGCCCTAGCCAGTGTTTCAAGCACTATATTGAAGAGGAGTGGTGACAAGGGGTAGTCTTGCCAGGTTCATACCTTTATGGGGAATCCTTCTAACTTTTCTCCATTTAGGATGATGCTGGCTGTTGGTTTCTTGTATATGGCTTTGATTATGTTGAGGAATGATCCTTCCAGTCCAATTCCCTCTAGTACTTTAATCATGAAGGGATGCTTTATTTTGTTGAAGGCTTTTTCTCCATCAATGAAGATGATCGTGTGGTTTTTGTCCTTCAGTCCATTTATGTGTTTTATGATATTTACTGATTTTTGTATGTTGAACCATCCTTGCATCTCTGGTATGAATCCAACTTGATCATGGTGGATGATCTTTTTGATGTGGGTCTGTATACAGTTTGCAAGTATTTTGTTGAAAAATTTTTCATCTGAGTTCATTAATGAGGTGGGTCTGTAGATCTCTTTTTTTGGTTGCATCCTTGCCTGGTTTTGGTATTAGAGTGATGCTGGCTTCATAGAAAGAACTTGGGATATTTCCCTCTGCTTTTATCTTTCTGAACAGTTTGAGTAATAATGGTTGTAAGTCCTCTTTAAATATTTTCTAGAATTCTGCTGTGAAACCATCTTGGCCTGGGCTTTTGTTTAGTTGGGAGGTCTCTTATTACATTTTCAATTTCTTCATATATTTTGGGTCTGTTTAAGCTGTCAGTCTCTTATTTGCTTAGCTTTGGTGATTCCCCAGGTTACAGATATTCATCCATTTCTCTTAGGTTTTCAAATTTGGTAGAGCATATGTTTTTGAAGTATTCCTGTATGATTATCTGGATCTTTTCTTTGTGATATTTGTGATATTTCCCTTCATCATGAATTCTATCAATTTGGAATTGCTCTTTCTTTCTTTTGGTTAACTGGGCTAGAGGTCTGTCTATCTTGTTTATTCTCTCAAAGAACCAACTTTTGGATTCATTTTTTTTGTATTGTTTTCTTTGTTTCTATTTCATTGATTTCTGCTCTGATTTTTGTTATTTATTCCTGTCTGTTGGGTTTAGGGTTCATTTGCTGTTATCTTTCAAGTGTTTTTAGCTGCAGTGTTAGCTCATTTATTTGTGCTCTTTCTATTTTTTTTTAATGTGGGCACCCAGGGCTATAAACTTACCCCTTAAGACTGCTTTTAAGGTGTCCCATAGGTTTTGTTGTGTTGTACTGTCATTGTTGTTTAGTTCCAGGCATACATTTTTTTCTTTCTTTATTTCCTCCTTGACCCATTCATTTTTCAGGAGTGTGTTGTTTAGTCTCCATGTGTTCCTGTGGGTAGCAGGGCTTTTCTTGGTGTTGATATTGAGCTTTATTGCACTATGGTCTGATAGAATGCATGAAATTTTTTCCATTGTTTTGTATTTATCAAGGTTTTTTCTGTGTCCAAGTATGTGGTCAGTTTTGGAGAATGTTCCCTGGGGTGCTGAGTAGAAAGTATGTTCTCTGGTGTTTGGGTGTAATATTTGGAAGATGTCTGTGAGGTCCATTTGCTGTATTGTATTGTTCAGTTCAGATGTCACTCTTTTTATTCTTTGCTCTGTTAATCTGTCCAAAGTGCTCAGTGGTGTATTGAAGGCCCCTACTATGAGTGTGCTAGGGTTAATCTGTGCCTTGAGGTCCTGTAAAGTTGTGTTTATAAAGATTGGTGCACTGGAGTTTGGTGCATATATATTCAGGATTGTGAAGTCTTCGTGGTTAATTTTCCCTTTGACAAGGATGTAATGGCCTTCTTTGTCTCTTCTGATTGGTTCTACTTTGAAGTCGATTTTGTCTGATATTAAAATAGCAATTCCTGCTTTCTTTTTGGTACCATTTGCTTGGAATATTTTTTCCCATCCTTTCACTTTAAGTTGGTATCTATCCTTGAGAATGAGATGGATTTCTTACAGACAGCATCTCGAAGGATTCTGTTTCCTAATCCATCCTCCCAGCCTATGCCTTTTGATTGGGGAGTTTAATCCATTAATATTTAAGGTTATAATTGAGAGATGTGTGTTGTTTCCTTTCACCTTATAATCCATTTGCGTTTTTAGTCTAGATTTCTACTTCTGCAGTTCTGCTTTTATTAATTTATCTTCAAGGTGCCTGGGGGTAGTTGCTCCCCTCCTCTGTCCTTTGAATTGCTTCAGGTACTCTCTGAAGGGTTGGTTTTCTGGACATATATTCTTTCATCTTGTTTACATCATGGAAGATTTTTTTCTCTTTCCTTCAACTAGAATTGACATTTTTGCTGGGTATAGTAACCTGGGTTGGCAATGATAGTCATTCAGCACTTGGGAATGCTTTGGTCCATGTTCTTCTTGGTTTCATAGTTTGTACTAAAAAGTCAGCTGTAATTCTGATATTTTTCCCCCTTATATGTAATTTGTTGTTTTTATTTTGTGGCTTTCAGAATTTTGTCTTTGTTTTGGGCATCTAGGATTTTAGCTATGATATGGTGAGGGGAGTTCCTTCTCTGTTCCAGTCTATTTGGTGTTCTATGTGCTTCTTGTATTTGTATGGGTTCGTCTTTTTTTAGTTTGGGGAAATTTTCATCTTATTCTGTTGACGATCTGATCAATACCATTCTCTTAGGATTCTTCTTCTTCCTCTATCCCTATGATGTGGAGGTTTGATCTTTTCATCATCATGTCCCACATTTCCTGGTGGTTCCACTCTTGTATGTTTTTAAACTTTTTATAATCTTTGCTTGAGCTTTTTAGTTGTTCTGTGCTATCTTCTAGGTCTGATATTCTTTTTTCTGCTTCCTCCATTCTGCTTTTGAGGCTTTTCCCCATTGTTTCCTTTTGATTCGATGAGTGTTCAATTGCCTTTTTCATTTCATCCTGTGTTTTCTTTAGTATTTCCACTTCCTTTTGGAGCTTCTCAATCTTTTCTTGTAGCTCCTCGTTTCACTGGTTGGTTTCCTTTTTCATTTCAGCATGGGATATTTTCAGTGTTTCCACTTCCTTCCAGAGTTTGTCATTGTCTCCCTCTAGGTCCTTTCTGAGTTTTTCATTCTCTCCCCTTAGTTGCATGATTATTTTTGAATATATCTGTGATTGTTATTCAATGATCTGTGTCCTGGGCTATCTCTACAGAGATCCCATTGTAGGAGTTCTCCACAGGCTCTGTAGAGTTTGGTGTGGGGTTATTCTGAGCTTTTCCCATGTTGTTCTTTTGTTGTGCTCTTGGCATGTCGTTTACCTTTTGCCTGTATTCTGATGTGAATCTCTAATGCCTCTTCACTGTGTTGTTGAAGGATTGTTTTCCTTGATTCCTTCAGGTGCCTTTGTTGTAGTCTCCTTATTTATGGAGTGTTGACTTGTTTAGGTTTAGGGCTTTCAATTTTGGTTGTATATTGTAAGATATAGTTCACTCTTCCCTTTCTGTTCCATGAGAACTGGGTGGGCAACAGCCCAGATGACACCTTCTGAGCACTGTATGTCCTCTGCTGCTAATCAATTCTTGTAGGTTGGCTGTAGGGCTTACTGGAACTTCCCTCAGGAGTTCCAGTTGGTGGGTGTGGTGGGAATTGTTTGCTTAGCCCAAGTGCTGCTACCCTGCATCCCAGCTCTCTGGTGTGGGCCAGCAGCCTTTATGCAACATGGGTTAGGAACTGAAACCTCATCTCCCAGGGTGCTCTGCTCCTGGCTGTCACACCTGCCCACTAGCCCACACCCTGTGCCCCAGCTCTCTGGCATGGGACAGCAGCCTCTATCCAACACAGGCTAGGGACTCCTTAGGTTTTCAGTTTTATTTTTTTTCTGGGGTGACTAACTAGTTTTCCCCCTTCTATTCTGGAGCTTCTCCAGGGGCCCAGGACACATAACAATTGTTTGGCTTGAACCTTGCACTACATGAGTAAGGCCTACTGGTTCTTAGGTTGGCTGTGGAGCCTATTGGTCCAGGACTGTATCTGTGGCAGGGTTGCTTCCTCTTCCACTGCCTTGTGCACCAGACCCACCACAGCTGCTCCTGCTGAGTCAGCTGCATAGCCACTCACCCAGGCTGCACATCAGGGCTGGAGCTGCTGGTCTGCTGGGTCACCTGCACCACCTCCCACCTGGCCTGCTCACCAGGGCTGAATCCACTGTTCACACTGGGATGCCTGAACTGCCACTCATCTGGTATGCACTGGAAATGGGGCCTCTGCTTATGATGTTCTTTTATATCATTGAATCTAGTTATTAATATTACTAACTATATTTCTGCTCATAGGATTCCATGAAATGGACTGTATTACCACATCTCATATATTTTCTTATACTCAAACTCCATGGAGTTGACATGTAATTACTACATTATACAGAGCTTTTGCCCAGCTAATTCTTCAATTGTTTTCAGCATTCAGGTTCTTCCTTTTGGAAACTGGAACAGCATTTCTCTATTTAAAGTAATTACAGAGTTGGCAAGATGGCTTAGTGGGTAAAAGTGCTTGCTGCCAAACCTGACAACCTGAGTTCAATCCCAATTCCTGGGACTCACGTGATGGAAGGACAGAATTGACTCATGCAGTTGTCCTCTAAATCCCATATATGTGCTGTGGCATGCAGATGTATGCACATGCACATGTGCAAACAAGTGTAACAAAAATTTTAAAATAATTATAGATGTATTATGGCTTAAGCCCAACATTTCATTCTTGTTTTCCATTTTTCCTCTTTTCTAGTTCTTATTTCTTGCCTTCCTGTGTGCTACTCAAAACAGTTTTGGAAATCTATTTTCACTTACAGCATTTTAGAGATCTCTTTTGATTTCTATGCTGGATAGCTTTAGTTTCAACTTGACATACCTGGGTTGAAGAAGACTCAATTAGGGAATTGGTTCCATTGGCCTGGCCTTTGGCCACATCTGTGGAGAATTGTCTTGATTGTTGAGTTATGTGGGAGGGTCCAGCCCACTGTGGGTGGTACCACCCTGGGCAGGTTGTTATGTATAGTATAAGAAAGCAGGCTAGGCATGGGCCAGGGGAGCAAGCCAGTAAGTAGCATTCCTCCATGGCCTGTGTCTCAGCCCCTGCCTCCATGTTCTGGCTCTGAGTTCCTGCCTTGGGCTCCCTGAGTGATGAACTGTAACCCAGGAGATGTGACCTGAATAAACCCTTTCTTTCCCAAGCTGATAGTGGTGACAGCAATCAATGAGAAAAATAGAACAATTTCCTTATAATATCTTTGAAAATATCACTTCTCCAATTTATAGTTTGGGCCTTTGTCAAAAAGGTAGCTGTAGACATGTGGGCTTGTATGTAGTTACTTAATTCTATTCCATTGGTTGATCAGTCTATCTGCTTTATGGCAGTATCATGCTGTTTTTATTACTATAGTTCTGTAATATAACTTGAAATCAGGGATGGTGATACCTCTTACAGTATTTTTCTTGTCCAGGATTTCATTGCCTATCCTGGGTGTTCTGTGTTTCCAAATAAATTTAAAATTTTTCTTTTTAATTCCTGTAAATAATTGTGTTGAGATTTTGGTGGAGATTTCATTGAGTCTGTAGATTGCTTTTGATAGAGTGGCCATTTTGCAATACTGATCCCATGAACATGGGAGGTCTTTACATGAAAGATCCAAGAGACTCTATCTCCTTTAGCTGATAAACACATTCAGGAAAGTAGCAGAATACAAAATAAACACAGAAAAATCAGTAGCCTTCCTATATGCCAACAATAAACACACTGAAAAATAAATCAGAGAAACAATCCTTTTCATAAAAATCTTGAAATAAGTCTAACAAAGAAATTATATGAATTTCAATCAGCCAATTTTCAAAAATAGGCAGGCTAGCAATAAATTATGCTAAGTTTCTCAGAATACTTTTATGTCCATCTACTGCAAAAACTTTTATGGCGAGGGTTGAGATATATAAAGATAGGAAGTGGTCAGTTTAATACTATGTCCATTTAGTAGGACCATGATCCAGACTTTCATGGTTTTGGCTCATTTAGTACCAGGCATGAATTCTGTCTTATGGAGGGGGCCTTAAATCCAAGCAGGTTTAGTTGGTTCCTCCCATAACATTGGTGCCAGTATCGCACCAGTGGGCATATCTTCTAGGCTAGAAAATACTGCACATTATAAGACTGTTATTGTAATTTGGAGCATTTACAGCTGGATAAGATTATTGTATTCTTTTCTGCCCTGGTAGCATAAATAGAACCTTAAATTGTTTGGTTGCAGAGCAAGAGTTGGGATTTCTCCCAGTTCCCAGTCATTTAGCAACTTTTCTTGATCACTTTATGTTTCTTTGTATCCTGTTGGTGCTTGGGGTGTAGCTCTCTGTCTATAAGGTGGTAAGGTAAGACAACCAATAAAGTCACCTTCAGGTGACTGATCACACTTCAGGTCACAGGCTCTGCAGCCACTTGCTACCTTTTTGCTATCTTTTATAGCTGCATGTGCAATAATTTCCAAGGTATTTAGTTTTGATAATAACAGAAAAAAGTATGTTTCATCTTTTTCCAGATGATGTATGTTCAGTGTGCCACTTTTCTTAGGAAAATAAGTTCATTACATATTAAGTGAACTTCTAAGATTTCAGAATGTATTGTATGGACCTACCTTGAAACATGCAAATTCAATTTATTTTAATGGCTAGAAAGTACCTCAAACACATATGCAATGAGATATTAGCAATAGTAATTTTTGTGGGTGATAGAAATAGTGGTGTTGTTTTAAAAGTATTTATATTTTTCTGGATTTTAAAATTACTTTACAATAAGCATTGATTTCTATAATCTAAAAATAAAAGATGACTCATTGCTTAACTGATCTTTAAAATATTTTTAATGACTGGAGAATTAAATGTAATCACAGGGGATAAGACTAATTTTAACAGGAAAAAGTTTGAGGGAGGATATTTGTGGTTTTTAAATCCTTGAAGAACTGTCAAAGTGAAGAGAATTAAATTTGTGATACTCTTCTCCCAAGGGCAAAATTCAGAATGAGGGCACAAATTACAGGGAGGGACCTTTTGGCTTAATTTAACAGAGAATTTATGTGAAACAAATCCGTTCATCAATGGTATTACCACTTGTCAAATGTATTACAAGGTTTTGTGTGACAAAAGGTCTTTCAAGGTGACATTGTATCTGTTTTCCCAAGTATGTCTGCCTTCTAATTATCTAGAATAAGTGGGAACTTCTTACTGAAATTTGTGGGTTGGAAAATACATATTTTGTTGAAAGAAACTGGAAGAGATAGCTCAATGGTTAAGAACACAGGCTGCTCTTGCAGAGGAATGGGGTTCAGTTCCTAGCACACACATTGTGGCTAACAACCATCTATAACTACAGTTCTAGGGGATCCAACACCTCCTTTGACCTCTGCAAGTATTTCATGTATTGGGTGCACTTACACACCTGCAAGCAATGTACCCACACATATAAAATAAAAATAAATAAATAAAATGTTTTAGAGAAGAGACTGAAAATGAGCGGTTACCACGGCTGCTTCACGAGTTCTCTTTCCTGTGGAAGGAGCAGACTCCTCTTCCATTTTCCCCTGCTTGGAACAGGTGATGTCCACTTCACAGGTGATAGAGGTTATAGAAACTTATTTTTCTTCTCTCCATTTCAGAGAAAAAGTATATGTCTAAAATATTGCTCCCACATAATCTGGTCTCTGTCTTGTCTAAATCTTGATCCTCTCACAGAGTTAATGAGAAATGTACACCAAACATCTTTGGGTCTAACGGTTTTAAGCAGAGTAAGAATGTGCCATGGCGTATTACCCTTAGGGTCTCTCCCACTTTCATGCATTTTTCTTCCTTTTTCTTAATACATTTACCTTTGTTTAAAAGAGAAAGAAAGAAAATAATGTGCCTTGAATTTCAGAAGCATGAAGAAAAAGGTAGGTGTGTGGGCCTGGAAATGGTGCCTATGGGCCCAAAGGACTTGGGTTCAAATGCTTGTACTATATGTAACCCATGAATTACTACTGAAGTCTCTTGGCTACAGTGTTGGTAGATACATGGGACATTCAGGAGATGTCTGCTGAAATAGTAAATCCGTGCACAAGTCTGTCAAATACTGGCCGGGCTGTACTGATAGCTCTTCTGTTGTGCTTGTGCAAACCTAGGGGACCAGACAAATCACTTCATGGTCCTTTGTAAAGAGAGCAGAGTTTCAGTGAGAACTTTAGCTTTAGTGTTTTGTATAAATTAACACACAGATAAGAACATGCAATAGACAGCTTTGGAGAGGAATTCTGGGTAGTGTCAGCTTTTTAGGTATAGCTTTCATGATATAATCTGCACAGTTTCCCATTTTGCATATGAACAATTTAAAACATCTCTTTTGAGAGAGACAAAGCCAAGGCGATGTTTCAATATTAATAGAAAGAGCTGTAGGCCTCTTCCATCTGAACAGAACATGAAAAGGGCTTTGAATGCATAGACTTTGCCTGCATCGAATAAAAGTATCCAGTGCCACTTTAAATACATATGAACTTTAAAATCTTTTACTTCTCAAGATGAGCATAAAGCCCACTGTTTCAGCCTGCTGGGAGCTCCAAGGAATAGAGCCAGCATGAGAATGTGCCAATGAAGTAACCTGCAGGAGAAAGGCGTGTGGCCATAAGCTGGGCTTTCCTGCTTTCCCTGCTCATGGGGTCTAGCCTGCAGCCCTTTCTATGATTTCATGGGTTTTATCCCCATCTCTCTTTTTTATTCTTTTTTCTTTCGGTCTGTTTGTTTTTGAAACAGAAGAAGAAATGGACTCATTCTGTAACCCATGCTAACCTTGACCTTACTATGTGAGGCTTGGAGCTTCAAATAATCTTACACACCCTCTGAAATTCTGGGATTACTAGCATGCACCACCATAACCAGGATATTTTTATATATTTTTTGTTTATCTGAAGATCTTTGCAAAAAACTTTTTGTGGGCATAATAATCCTGAAAATTTTTCTCAATGTTAACCACAACCAAAAAATATTTAAACATATTTTATTGCTATATTTATTCTTTACATTTTTGGGGCCTGATGAGTCCATTGTTAATATATATATATATATTACATATAATATATATTTATTATGTATATTGTTAATATATATTAATATATGCATATATTCAATATATGTACATATATGCATGTCAGTAATTCTTTCCTGATCTTGGGTTTACTTTCTCATTCTTTTAATAATTTTGTTCTGAGCATAAATCTTCAGTCCAATTTATCTTTTCTTCCTTTTTGATTAGAGATTGGTTTGAAATTATGCTCAGAAATGTTTCCTCACATTTTGGTCATAATGTATTCTCCTGTGATGGTTTTCTTTTTAAAATTAGATTGCTTGTGTTTTCACATATGGATCTATCCTCTACCTGGAATTGAATTTTGTGCCTAGTATTGAGTAGAGCTCAGTATTTGTTTGGTTCCATCCAGTTCTAAACATCTAACATGCACAAAAGAGCCCTCTTCTTACAGTGCTGTAGAGTCTCACCCTGAAGCAAGTGAGGATGTATGTATCCTTGTTTGCTGGGATCGCTCTTCAGCTCCATTATTCTACTTACCTCCTTTCAGCTTTTTTTTTTAAAAAAAGAAGTAAATATTATATAATTAAAAATCTCCGAGAGACCTCTCTGACCTGGAAGAAAAACTGAAGAAATGTAACATGAATACACAATTGCCAACACTCCTGATAGCTGAATGTGTGCTGGCTTACATGACGCCAGAGCAGTCGGCAAACCTCCTCAAGTGGGCGGCCAGCAATTTTGAGACAGCCATGTTCATAAACTATGAACAGGTGAACATGGATGACTGGTTTGGGAAGATCATGATTGAAAACCTCCGGAGGTGACAATGTGACCTTGCAGGAGTGGAAATCTGCAAGTCCTTAGAGTCACAGAAAGAATGGCTGTTGTTGAAGGGGTGGGAGACGGTGTCAGCAATGAACATGATGGAGCTGTACAGCACGATACCTCGAGCAGAGGTGAACAGAATAGAATCTCTTGAATTCCTGGATGAATTGGAGCTTCTGGAGCATCTCATGAAGCATTACTGCCTGTGCTGGGTGACCGAGGAGGCCAGGAGCTGGGTTTGAAGGAGATAATCTATTAATCTGTTGACTGCTTATGCCCAGATGGAAGCTGAATTCTAGCCAGGAGATGCCCTGAGCCTTCTGAGGCATAGGTAGTCATCATCTCCCGCCTCAGCCCTACCCCACACCCTGACCTTGACGGGGTCATATCAGATCCTGTTCCTGTTACTTATCATTGTTTAAATCACCTGCCAGTAAAAAAAAAAAATCTTATGTTTCCAAATTCTCTAGTTCCTTACCTTCTGTTTTCAGAAGTATCCACAGTCATTATCTTCATCTTGTGTGAAACTCTGCTTTTACTGTACAAATATATTCATCAGTGAAAAACATACTATTGTTTTATGCACTTTAAAAATTTTTAATGAGTATCATCATGCATATAGCATGTTTTACTTGAAGTTTCATGTTAAACTAATATTTGAGACAATTGTGTTGATATGTAAGTAATGCTCTTATCCATTCAAATAAAAAGATTTATGTTTATTTTTAATTATTTTAAGTATATGTATTTTTCAGTGTCGATACATGAGTGCAGGTGTACATGGAGCGGAGA
Organism: Rhizomys pruinosus; assembly: GCA_009823505.1. Classification (NCBI taxonomy): domain Eukaryota; kingdom Metazoa; phylum Chordata; class Mammalia; order Rodentia; family Spalacidae; genus Rhizomys; species Rhizomys pruinosus. The sequence goes on along the minus strand of VZQC01003677.1, from coordinate 382,476 downwards.
GGTATCAGATTCCCTATAGGAGACTGTGAGCCTCTAGATGGAAGTTCTGGGAATGGAATTTGGGCCCTCTGCAAGAGCTGTAGGCAATCTCAATCAACTACCATGTCTTCTTCTCAGACCTCATTCAGTTCAGTTTTAACTCATATTGCAATGAATGAATAAAGAACTTATTTCTTGATTTTCTCCTATAATGAGCAATTAGTTTGTTTTAGTCTTTTCATTTACTATTATAAATTGCATGAAAAATTCTCTCCTGCATCTCTACATATAAACGTTTTTTAACAGTGAAGCCCTTGAAATGCTGGGTTGAGTACTTGTACCCTCAGCTTTAATTATGAATTTCAAAATGCTTCCCTATTTAAATGTGACAATTTCTGCTCATCACTGAATTGTAGGACTCCCCAGTCTTCCCTCTTCACCAATGCTTCGGTATGTTATGATACTTTAATTTCATTCTGGCCAGATGTGTGTGAAATGAAACCCTATCATTGTTTTAAATTGCATTTTCTTTGTTGAAGAGTGGGGCTCAGCATATTCCCATACAGCTTCTAATGACCAGGGCTTCTTTATGAACTGCTGCTTCCTGCATGCCTACTGCTCTCTCACATCCATCTGGGTGCTGAATAACAAGTAAAGGTTTGCTTTGAATTATAGGTTTAGCAATTTTCACAAGCACTTTTGTTTAAAACTGTAGAGCAGAAACAACAGAATAGACTCTTATTTAAACATGGTTGTGTCCATTATGGTAAGTATCTTGTCTGCGAAGTTTTAGTTTTTGGTTACATCACCTTATTTTGTATTTTAAAGATTTCTAAGTATTTCCATATGACTTGAAAACTGGCCATCTCTGTGGTAATTTCTGTCTTGAATGTTATCATTTTATTCATCTGCTTTATAAGCTAAAATATTTATTATAAACTCTTTGGCATGGCATTTTACAATACCAATGCATTTTCAATTTGTTCATAACCCATTAGTCCTTTCTGTTAGGTACATTATTTTGTAAGTGTCGTACATTTGTGTTTGGGATTGTCAACTCGCTGACCTCTTTTGTCTATTTCTTCTCCTCTCCTTTTTCTCATCTCTTCTCACAGAGAGGTAGGACAGGGCAGTTATCCAGCAAAGGAAAGCACAAGTAACCTGTGTTGGTGGTCATAAAAGAGGCATTTGTATTGCAGGAGTCAGCAGAGGGAAACAAATCATTCACTTGTACTTCAGAAACCAGGGTAGTATAAATGTTAAAGCTTATAATATTGAAAAATTTAACCCTATCCCTATTTTGTTAAGTAAACTTCTATTGTTTAAACAAAGGAAGAATATGAAAATAAATTTGGCACACACACTTTAAAGTATGTGACCCTTCTCCCTTTATCTCTCTCATCACTTTATTTCACTCCCCTTTTAGCCCTAGAAAGCAGGATGCAGACTGCGGACTTCTGAAAGACCCCTGACCACAGCTGAAGTCCCCACACTGTGTTTGATACTGGGACCATTTACTGACTTTTCTCCTTGGACTATCACTTCAAACCTCAGGGGATAGTTTTTAAAAAGAAGAGACTACAACTTCCAGTGAAGGCTGTATGAGATGACAGCTGTGAATTATCTTGCAGGACATTGGACAGTAAATGCTCCACAAATCCTACATCTTCTCATCTTCCCCAATATGTTAGGTGATTCAGCTGACTTTTCTAGGTACTTTTCTAGGTGGAAATAATACTAAAACTGCATTTTATGGTCAGAAATAAAGGAAGAAACCAACTTTTTGAAACCATATTGCAAACTGAACAATGACTGAAATGTGATTCTTTTCCTGATTCAGGAACACTGCTATTGTGCCCCATCTCACCTTTTTATTGTTGTGTATGTGTATGTGTATATATACATCTATCTATCATGTATCTATCATCTGTCTATCTATCATCTATCTATCTAGCATCTATAATAATCTATTTATCAATAAATCTATCATCTATCAATTATTTATCCATTCATCTATCTCTATATCTATCTATCTATCTATCTATCTATCTATCTATCTATCTATCTATCTATCTATCATCTATCTATATATCTATCTATCATCTATCATCTATCTATCTATCTATCTATCTATCTATCTATCTATCTATCTATCTATCATCTATCTATCTTCATCTTCTCTCTATCATCTATAGCCATCATCTGTCTATCTCATCTGTCTATCTTCCTGTCAATAAAGCAGGGGTTGCCATAGCTTCTTCGCATATAGATAGTCAACCCACAGTCACAAAATTAATATTAGGTACTTTATTGCTATGCTGTTGCTGCTATTGATTAAAGTAAACTGCCTCTCTCTCTCTCTCTCTCCTCATGTGTGTGTGGCTGAGTGTGCATGTGTGTGCACTCAAGCAGAGGGCAAAAAAGGGCACCAAGTATCCTACTTTATCCATCTTTACCTTTTTCTATTGAGACAGGGTCTCTCACTACTTGCAAGCCACATTGATCCTGCTGTCTCTGCACTCCACATAACTGGAGTAACAGACTCACATTGGGTTATGTGGTTGCTGGGATTTAAACTGAGGTCCTATAAGGCACTTCTTAACCACTATATATATATATATATATATATATATATATATAACCTTTACCTTCATGACCCCAAATGTTCCCTTTTAATGTCCAACATCTACTCTTCTATCTCTTTCAGCACCAGACCATTAGATTCATTAATTTTTGAATTTATTATCACTGGATCAGTGTTACAAGATTATGTTAAGTTCTCATTTTCTTTGGTGATGTAAGCATATTTGAGATATTTTAATCTGTCAGGACAGAGAATTAGTTTGCTTATCTCTTTGTGATTGACTGTTTACCCACATAATGAACTTGACTAGAGAATTAAATATAGAAACTTTAACATTTACCTGCACAAGATATACCCTGTTAGCAGTTAATGGGAATGGATACGTTTACTCTGCTGTGTCCAGTACCTTTCTTATCAGTTCTAAGTAATTTCTAATTCTAGGCTTTTACTGATGAGTGGTGTCTTTTGCTGGCTCAGTAACTTTGATAATTACATTGAATGTTATCAAGCATTGAAGCCAATGATCTTTTTAATCAGCACTGTAATTCTTATATTGAGTATTTCTTAGAATAAATTTTATCTGTTATCTACAATGAACTGCAACTTCATAAATATTTACCTTCTTGAAAAAAAAGTCCATGGTAAATACAATACCATGATATGCTAATAAATTTACTATAAAATCATCCTTAATTTTTGATGGTAAAATTGCTATGAAAGTCTGGACAGACTATGTGCTGCTGATCAGGAGTAATATGACATTTCCTACTTCCATAATCTTGCCCTGTTTTTATTTGTTAAGGCATTTCCATGAACCTAAAACTATTCTTTTCTTTTCTTACCCCCAAAATGTCTACTAGTCCTTCAAAGTGCGAGACAAATGTCATCTCCTTCATACAGTTTTCTTCTGTCTTTGAATTAAAATTATCCCCTTTGTAATTTATGATTATGTAGATTTCTCATTATTTAAAAAATAATTTATCATTTATTTTCAGACATTAGAATTTTGATATATGGGCAGAAGGTATGTATGCATATTTTAGAGTAATATAAAAGCAAAATAGAAAACATAATTTATTCATTATTTTATTTTATATGTATGAGTGTTTTTCCTTCATTTTTGAAAATGCACACATGTTGTACATTGGCTACAGAGGTCAGAAGAGGGTATCAGTTTCCCTGGAACTGGAGTTATGAATATTCGTTAGCCACAGTGTAGGCACTGGGAACCAAACCTGGTCCTCTGCAAGAGCAGCCATTCCTTTTAACTGCTGAGCCATCTATCCAGTCCCACCCTCTCATTAATTTTTAATTGATGTTTTGTGCATTTCATATATCATTTCTCAGTCCAATTTAGACTCATTCTCTTTCCATGCACCCACCCACTCCACCCGAGTTCATGTATTCTATACATGTCTTGCATCTTTTTCTCAGTCTTTTTAAAGTTTTTCTATGCAGAGGGTTATTGTTTTGTTCAGAAGTTTACTGTTTTTGTCAGTTCTTTGTCCCAGTCCTTTTGATGTTGTTGTTCCCTCCAATTTGTATTGCTCTAAAATATGCATATATGTGTGTGTGTGTGTGTGTGTGTGTGACATATACCAAAATTATGCCATCTGAAAGTAAGCTGTATGTTAATTGTAAATCATGTTTAGGAATTCACCTTTTCCCTTTACTTTATATTACTCTAATATATGCATATGTACTCTCCACCCATCTACCAAAATTACGAAGTCTGAAAATAAGTGGTAGGTTAATTTTAGAGCCCTTTAAGGGATTTACATTATAATAGCACAGTTGCTTTCAGATAAAAAGAAATACTACATTCATATTGCTCGGTTTGTTTTCCAACTCGATATTTGGTGTTAGTATCCACAAAAGAGGGATACCATTCATTATTTGGTTTTCTGGGACTGTGTTACTTTGATTAGCACAATATGTTCCAATTCTATCCATTTATCTGCAAAGTTCATGATGCCATCTTTCCTTACCACAGCATAGAACTTCATTGTGTAGATGTACCATATTTTCTTTTTTTTTTAAATTTTTATTTATTTTTCTTTGTGTATGAGTGTACTGTCTGCATGCAGGTCTGTGCACCCGTGTCATGCAATGCCGCGGAGGTCAGAAGAGGGCGTCGGATTCCCCTGGAACTGGAGTTCTCCTGGAATTGGAGCTTCAGACGGTTCTCAGCCGCCATGTGGGTGCTGGGGATCGAACCCGGGTCCTCTGTAAGAGCGGTCGGTGCTCTTAACCGCTAGGCCATCTCTCCAGCCCGTACCATATTTTCTTTATCCCTCGTCTGTTGAGGGCTACTTGAGTTGCTTCCAGCTCTTCACTCTTGTAAAGAGAGCTGTAATATACATGGATGTGCATTTATCTCTGTGATAGGATGAATCTTGTGGGTATATACCCAGGAGTGGTATGACTGGATCAGGTGGTAAGCTTATTTTGAGTCTTTTAAGTGTTCTCCACACTGCTTTCCATAGTGGTTGTATGAATTTACATTCCCACCAGCAGTGGATGAGTGTTCCCCTTTCCCTACAACCTCTCCAGCATTTGGTATCTTTTGTTTTCTTGATCCTAGCCAGTCCTATTGGCGTAAGATGATATCTTAAAGTGTTTTTTTTTTGTCTTTTTCGAGACAGGGTCTCCCTGTAGCCCCAGCTGTTCTGGAACTCACTCTGTAGACCAGGCTGGCCTTGAATTCACAACGATCCACCTGGTTCTGCCTCCCAAGTGCTAGGATTAAAGGCGTGCGCTACCATGCCCAGCTTTTAAGGTGGTTTTAATTTGCATTTCATTAACTATTAGCAATGTTGAATACTTTTCAAGATGATTCTCATCCATCTTTACTTCCTCACTTTTCAGTGAAGAGTTCTGGGCAGGAATATATGGGAATTTTGTGTTTACTCTAAATGTCATACTTTCCAACTGTAGTGTTGAGTCTCCAAGGCACCCACATGACAAATCTCAGAATATCCAAGCAGGAATGCTCATGGGGTTACCTCATTCTCCTCTAATTTCCATTCATTCTTAACGTAGTCTTGGATTAGAGCTGACACAGTCACTTTATTGATCCATAAGCTATGTAGATGACCTGACTATTCTAATTAGTTGCTAGTTGCTTAGAAGTTATACCATTCAGTATCACCATTTCTAAGACCCTCTGGGCTGCAGAGCCAAGATCTTATTCCATATTTTCAGTCACAGACATTTCGACACTCTTGGAGGTGAATGTCACCTGTCCTGGCCCTTCTGACAATTTATCCATCCATTGACAAAATGGAGATTTTCAAGTTGTGCAGTGGTCATTTACCTCATCTATGAATGATGGAATAACTTTTCCCATTTTCTACCTCCTGTTATAGAAATTACACAGTATGCTCACTGCTTGGAGCTTTGTGACACCTCCCACTCCAAGGAAGGGAGCACGTATTCCTGCTCCATTGATGTTGGACTTCTTCGTGTAACTTGTTATGAGTCAAGTCACATTTCCAGGCCTTATATAAGTAGCTCAACATACTTGAGTGGTTTGTTAAACCAAGCCAAGCCAAAGTGGCATGAACTGCAGTTAACCTGTAGACATATGAGTATGAAAAACCATATTTCAGTTTTGAGACATTGAGTCTTTGAGATCACTTCCCCTCATGCCTTAGGTTAATGCTCACTAGCTTTTCCTTGCTCAACGTTGTGGTCCAGGGGGCTGGCATGGTCTGGCTCGTCTCTCTATAGACCATGACTTCTCAGTTCCTGTACTCTACACGTTTTCTCCTACATCTTGCCTTCCTAGTTTCTTCCACTGGGTCTTTGCATATTTGTCCTGTCTACATTGTCCTTTCTCATTTCTACTCAATTTATTTTTCATCTTCTTGATCTTAGCTTAACAATTACTTAAGATTCTTTTCTTGATCCAACCCAAAATTAAAATGCATTTGTTGTCAGTGCTCATGGATATAAGTGCTCACTTTTGTAGCCTTGTTTAATTGTCACAAGGTGTATAGCTATGTGATCAGATCATGCTTCTCACAATAGTCCAGCTCACTGGAGACCAATTTCTGCTTATTTTTGTTTCACTCTTCCTTTGTTATTCCTTCACAGTAGTTGGGATTGAGTTTAGGTCCTTGTGCATGATTAACATATTCTATACCACTAAGCTTTATTAGTCCTCTGCTTTCTCTTTATCTCTAGTACTGAGTCTAGACTGGTAAGGGTAGGGAACAGTGAGCTGTGAAGTGCACCCCAGTGTGAGCTACTCACAGTGGTCTAAGTGCACCCCAGTATGAGCTACTCACAGTGGTCTAAGGGGATTTTATTATACACTTACTATATTCCATAATGCTTTTTGTTTCACGTGGATTTTTAGAGTGATTGTAATCTTGCTTTTGACATTTTTAAAGAGAAAATAAGCAGTGTCAGTGCCCCCCCCACCCAAGATGACTTTAGACTAAGATGTTGGAGGGGATGAGATGTGATTACCATGGCATGGTAGGTGCATGAATGGAGAGCTGGTTGTTGCTGCTCTACCTGGGAAGAAGGTACTCCTAAGGTCCCTGTGAATTCCCTGGCAAGGTGAGCTACCCTCTGGTTCTCAGAATTCACAGTGATTTGTGGCACTGGGTGGCTGAAACTTGAGCCTTCTCAGCTGATTTTTAAGAATATTTCTCAAAAATTATGTAAAACTACTTGCATAGGCTTTTGGTTTTGGGTATGTTTGCCATATTGGTGTCAGTGAGAGCTTCTATGCAGGTATATACTAGATCATGTCCAATTACATACCTTTGGTGTGCATGTGTGTGTATGTGTATATATGCATTTTATTTATATCACTTATGTCTTAATAAAACTAATGGAAAAAAGAAACTTTCTCATCCTTAATCAGAAGGACAAAAATTGTTCTTGAAACTTCAATTGAAGATTCTTTTATTTAGCTAGAAGGAAAGCATAGAACTTCAAGTTTAATAATCTTGCAGTTAATGGCCAAGCTTCACCATTAATTAATCTTTAATGTCATTAATTGGCTGTCTGTGTGGTGACAAGGGAAGGAGATCAACACTGTTGAAAATCGATTGAATTCTCATCTGTCCCAGCATTTTGTTTTCAGTGTGGATGAAAACAATTACCAGCTTTCACTGGCTGGAATTCTAGTGTCCAGCTATTAAGATTATTATTGAACCAAAAATATTCAGGCAAACACCTCTGCTTGCATGCACACCATAGAAGGACAGTCTTCATTTGTCATTAGTGCTCTTTGAAAATGGCTTATTAGTTTGGTGTGGGTGAGGGATGGGAACAGACACCCAATGTCATAGGGTCTGTGTCCTCTCACATTCCCTCTCATTCACCTCTATTCTTGTTGAGGTTATTGTTGTGATATAATTGGATCAAAATCCTGAAGAGGTAACATTGAGTCCTGAATATGATTCAGATAGGGACCTCCAACACCTGGTCCAAATGGAGTAAGCAATGAGCTGTTTGGTTAGAGTCACCAGCTGTGCCTTCATCCATGGTAGGAACTTTCTATTGTATCACCTAGAGGTTCATGAAATAGGGTTTGCATGGGTCAGCATTTCATGAAAGTTCACTAAGAAGAGCAAATCCTTGGGACTGACCACACATTTCTGAATTAGGAACTTAGGAGGAGCTCTAGGTTTTTGGTTTTAAGGAGGTCATTAGTACTTTCCAATCTAAGGCCAGTGTTTGAGACTCGCTGTTGGAAAGCAAGGATGGGTCTCCTTTTTATGAGGAATTTTCTTTACTGAAGTATAGGAAATGACTTGCTTTAATGGGGTGACTCTGCTTGACTCCTTGGTAAAACATTGTGAGAAGTAAATTGCTTTTCCCTGGCCCCCAATGCCACTGGCCTTGGGCAAGTTCTGACCTCTGGCTGTAGAAATGCTCACTTAAGTTTCTACAATTTATGTTATTTGAGGCTTATTGAGATAAATGATTAGTGCCAGGGGGACTAGTCTTTAAGGAATGGAGAGGAGAAAGCAAGCTACTCTATCTACATAAAGGATAAAATTGCCCAGCATCGAAAAAAATCAGATTTGCTAAGGAAGAAAGGCAGGGTGCTAGTGTCAGTCTTTAAAAAAAAAACCGTGGCTGGAGAGATAGCCTAGCGGTTAAGAGCGCCAACCGCTCTTGCAGAGGACCCGGGTTCGATCCCCAGCACCCACATGGCGGCTGAGAACCGTCTGAAACTCCAATTCCAGGAGAACTCCAGTTCCAGGGGAATCCGAGACCCTCTTCTGACCTCCGCGGCATTGCACGACATGGGTGCACAAACCTGCATGCAGACAGTACATTCATACACATACAGAAATAAAAAAAAAAAAATTAAAAAAAAAAACAGAAAAAAAAACCCAAACCTGTGATGTTCTTAAGCCCATGTAGGAGGTCACAAAGATGCCAGGATCAGGGCTGTCCTAACTCACAATATGATAGAAAGGAACAGCATTATTGCTTCCTGGCCTGGAGCCATGAACATCTATCTCTTCTGTTTTCTGTGGTGGCCACAGAAATTCGCATGTCCCTCTGAAAAAGACACAAAGCCAGGAGAAACAACATTTCCTTAAAAATGAGGAAACTAAGACTCAGATTACCTCCATGGTTTGAAGTATTTTTCTTCTAAACCTTTTCTAGGTGTGCTGAGCATCTTAACATTCAAACTGCATGCACACAAGATCCAAAAGCCAGTATCACCTTTGCAATCAGAGAGCAGCAATCCTTGACCAGTAAGGATTTATATGAAGATTATTGAAGTTCCCAACAGTCAGGGGCAAGAGGCACATGCTTCTTTTTATTACAAGCTGTTGACAGAGAAGCCTGTGTGTAGGAATTAACTTCAGTATTTATTCCTGGTAACTTATCAGGGACTCAAGGACTACTGAGAGTGGAACACAGGGGGCTCTGTGATAAACTATTCAATAGGAGAATTTGATAGAAAATTAGTATGGGTCTTCTTTGAAGAGCTTTCTCATTTACTACTAAATTTAAATCTTGGTATTCTCTTGATTAGCCCAGCCTCAACTCCATTTTATCTCAAATCCCTCCACCTCTCTCTCTTTCATCCCTCCCTCTCTTCTTTCCTCCCTCCAGTCTTTTTTATTTCCATTCCTCCATCCTCTTCCCATCTTCCTTCCCTCTTCCCTCCGTTCCTCCAACCCTCCCTTCTTTTCCTTCCATCATTTCTTCACTCCTTCTCCTTCATTCTTTCCTATGTTCCTTCTTTCCTTTCTTTTTTGGAGATCAACTCAAGGCATCGCATACATTAGGCAACTGCTCATCACTGAGCTCTGCCCCCTCCTCGGCCTTTCCTCTTCTTTCTCTTTCTTCTCCCTAACTACAAACACTTTCCATGGATACAGATGAATGTTAATGGAGAGTCTAAATAAACTTATTCCAGGAACATACATTATTCTTCCTTAAATTTGCATAACTTATAAATGTTTTTTCATAGAACATAAAAATCTACTTAAAAGCATGAATCAAGTGGTAGACTCATTAAGGAGAAAGGAAAAGAAAATTTGTTTTATGATAACCCATCCATACTATCTTAATTGAAGAATATAAATATGAGAACTGTGTTTTTATGTGTATTGCCTGTGGTAGTGTTCTGAGGCTTGCATGACCTTTCCAGGTGGATCTTTGTACTCCTGTATTGATTACTTGTTAGATGAAGACTGCTTTTGAGCTGGAGAATGCTCTTGATTGAGCAATCTCTGGTTAAATAAAGTAATGCCTAGAGAATTCATACTTAAGCTGTTAGCAGGAAATATGCTTCGGAAGCTGGAGGACTGAGTAATTCAGTCTTAACTAGGGTACTGGGGTTTCTGCACATCAATGTCAAATACTGCCCACTCAGTGTTGCTTGGATCATTGGGTATGTAAGAGCCATCCATAAGAAGCAACCCATATAAAATTCTGGTCAGTCTCTTTCTGTGGGGAAGTTTTCAAGGAGGTTCATGTGATGATTTATAACCCTTACTGCTGTGGTTGTTGTTGAGGAGACAATTGGTGCTCCTTGTCTCTTTTCTGTATTATCTCCATTGTGATATCTCTCATCCTTTGATAATTGAATAGCTTACCTGATGTGTGACCTAGACTCATCCCTGAGTAACCTGAACCAGGGTCACTATGACCTTTCCAGGCCCACTTACTGTCAATGTTGGATAAGAGAGTATTAGAATGCTTGGTGGTGCCAATTAGGTATTCTCCTGCCCACACTGTATACCAGTAGCACTCCAAGGTTTTCTGGGGATCACGTTGATATCAGAAAGTCAGGATCAAGGTTTCCTGGTCCTCTCACTCACTCATTTGTTTTAGTTAATTTTGCTTTCATGTCTTATTTGGCTGAAAAAAAACTCTAGGACGTGACATCTACTCCTGAATGTGATCCAGTAATGTTCTTCTAAACTCCCATCCCAAATGAGATATAGATCAGGGTCAAGTAATCCATTCAACACAGGAACTTCTTTCACCTATTCCTATCTGGTTTCTTGGCAGAACAAACTTGAAGTAACAGGACAATAGTCAGAGCTGTGATGTGTGATGTGTGTGTGTGCGTGTACGTGCGTGCGTGCGTGTGTGTGTGTGTGTGTGTGTGTGTGTGTGTTCCTACATGTTGAGGACAGTGGATATCTTCTTCAATTGCTCACCACCTTATATTTTGAGACATAGTATCTCCCTGAACCTGGAACTCCCCATTTGGGTACAGTGGATAGTCAGCAAGCTTCATGGCCCTCCTGTCTCTGCCTCCAGTGCTGAGTTTACAGGTAAATGGTATATATGGATTTTGCATGGGTTATAGGATTTGAACTCAGATCCTTATGCTAGCAGAGCAAGTGCTTTAGTGACTGACCCATCTCCTCAACCTCCAGAGTTCCAGTTATGATGGGGTTCTTACTTCATCCTTAGATGGAAATGTCCTGATCCCTCTCATGGAGTCAGAACTTTTGCAACCAAGATAATGCATTTATGTGGATGAAAGGGAGGGAAAAACCCTTGTGAATCCAAAGGAACTGACTATATGCCAAGCCACTGCTTATTATTTTCCTTAGTTCTCAGGATTATCTATTTTATCTGCTCGGACACAGAATTATACAATGGACAAAGGGTATAGCCTATGACCTTGAGGGTAGTCCTCATCCTTATAGATGATATCCCCAAGCCATGGCAAAGTGGCATATTCAAAAGGTTGGTGATACTATGCACTATAGAGTGGATAAGTACAATGATGAAATATGCTCTCATCTCCTTTGTCATATGGTAGGTACCCGACATGATGATCTTGTGTTGGTAGACCAAACATTTGATAATTCCTTACTATTGGTGTTATGGAGATCTTGCAGCCAGAGAGGACTACCTCATACTCAGTATTCAAGTCAATCCAAGTTAACATGAATTGCTGCCTCTCCTTTGACTTTTAGGCACGATGTCATCAACTTATCACTAAGGGTGGATTTGAGTTCTTGAATGATGTTGCATTTTGGGAATTCAACATTATTTTCTGCAGTTGTAGATTCATCAGTATCAGTAGTTAGAACATCAGTGACTTAAAATCCATGAAACTGTGCATAGTCTCGTTCCTGCTACATTGATTTCTGTCTTCTTGTGGTCCTAATTCCTGTACCGTTGGGGTTGGTGATGTGGCTTAGATGTGAGATGTGCTCCATAGGCTCATGTGTTTGGATATTTGCTCCACATTTGTGGTGCTGTTTGGGAAGGTCGTTCAGTCTTTTGGAGTTGGAACACTGGTGGATGAAGTGAGTCACTAGAGGTGGGCCTTCAAGTTGGATAGCCTGGCCTTACTTCCTGATTCGAAGCAGGCCTTGAGGTCTGATAGCCTGGTGCCACTTCCTGTCCATTCTCTGCTTCCTAACTACAGAGGCAATGTGGGCAGCTCCCTCGCCTTTCCTTCATGATGGATTGTATTATTTTGAACTACGGGCCAAAATAAGTGATTCCTCACTTAGGCTGGTTCTTGTTAGGTATTTGATCAGAGAGTAACTAAACAATGAACTGGCTAGAGGTCTCAAATAGCAATCACTTTGTTTACTGGATTATTTCATATCTTCTATGGATGTCTCATCTGAGCATGAACACACCACACAAAAAACTTAGTTTGTCTCCAACCCATAGTTCTATTTCTATGAAACTCCCACAGAACTCCTTATCTCCATAGGCCCATAAATAGTAAAATGAGCCACTTGTAACTGCTATCTTCCAATAAGGTGAGTCTGAACTACATCTTGGGATTTCACCTTTTCTTAATCAGCATCAGGAATTTAATTTTAATCAATTTTCCAGATTTCCTTTGCAACTTCTGGAGTGCCAGTATAATTATAATTAATTCTAGGATAGATCCTCACGTTTTCCTGGCCTCTGGCTACAGCAGATGGGAATTTCTTTGTATGCTGGCAAGAGGCCCTTTGGCTTCCTTGCTTGGCCATAAATTAGTAATTAATCACCATCACTTTTCCTTGTTTTAGTCAGATGCAGAAAGAGAAAGGTCATAAAATTTCATTGTTTTAGCAAGCACTGTTTCTCTCACAGTCTTCAAATACTGGAGGTGTTGCAGTCATCCACATGCTCTGCATCCCATGCTCTAGTCCAGTTTACTTGCAGGGAAAGGTTTTCATCACCTTGCTATAGCATGCAGGGCCAGTTGGATCTATGCTGTGTGTGATGAGATTTTCATTGTCTGCAGCCTACAAGATGTAAAACCCCAAATCCGGTTCCAAATTCTGCCCCCCTTACTGATCATTTTACAATGCATGAATTGGCTCGCCTAAGAAAGAGACTCTTGTTACTCTGAAATATTTTGTTGGGAGATTGTCTCAGCAAAATTGCCTATAAGGGAGTGACAGAGGCAAGACTGAGAAAGAGGTGCAGATATGAAATCCAGGCACAGCAGGTAATTAATTACTGGAGGTGGGGGATTATACCACAGAAAAGGGAAGAGTTGCTGGGTATCAAAAGTAACAACTTCCAATAGCTGTATTCTCTCTAGAAAGTATTTTCATTTTCTCGAGGATAATATTCTCATAGATGAGAAGGTATAGAATGGCCATTTAACAACTATAGGAGCCCTGCCTAACTGTAAGAACACATTTCAAGCTCTCTAGTGGACTCCTGAAACCTCATACACTACAAGGACCTATGAATACAATGTGTTCTAAACACACATACTTATGATAAAGTTTAATTTATAATTTAGGCAAGTAAAAGATTAACAAACAACCTTGTCAAAATCATTAAATGAAACCATTATAAAAAATACAGTGTAGGGGCCGGAGAGATGGCCTAGCGGTTAAGAGCGCCAACCGCTCTTGCAGAGGACCTGGGTTGGATCCCCAGCACACACATGGCAGCTGAGAACCGTCTGTAACTCCAATTCCAGGAGAACTCCAGTTCCAGGGGAATCCGACACCCTCTTCTGACCTTCACCGCATTGCACGACATGGGTGCACAAACCTACATGCAGACAGTACATTCATACACATAAAAAATAAATAAATAAAATTCAAAAAATACAGTGTAATAAAATTATTTTAAACTTGCTGGGCATGGTGATGCACATCTTTAATTCCAGCACTTGGAGACAAAGACAGGCAGATTTCTTTGAGTTCAAGGCCAGCCTGATCTGTAAGGTGAGTTCCAGGCCAGCTGGGCAAGCTACAGGGAGACCATCTCTCAAAAAAACAAAAAACAAAAAAACAAAAGACAAAAACCCTCATGGGGCATTTATTTCTGGAATTTTCTATTTCTGGAATTTTCTTTTGTTTTAAAAAGTGCGATGCGAGTGTGGGGCTGGAGAGATGGCCTAGCGGTTGGGAGCACCGACCGCTCTTGCAGAGGACCTGGGTTCGAACCCCAGCGCCCACATGGCGGCCGAGAACCATCTGAAACTCCAGTTCCAGGAGAACTCCAGTTCCAGGGGAATCCGACACCCTCTTCTGACCTCCGCGGCGTTGCACGAAACGGATGCACAGACTTGCATGCAGACAGTACATTCATACACATACAGAAATAAATAAAAATTAAAAAAAAAAGTGAGTGTGTGTGTGTGTGTGTGTGTGTGTGTGTGTGTCCCCTCATGAGTATGAGTGCTGGTGCATGCATGACACAGCGTGCATGCTGAAGTCAGAAAAGAACTTCAGATGATGATCCTCGCCAACGTCTTGTTCTGGTTTCAGCACCGTGTCTGTCGGGCTAGCTGGGTTGTGAGCTCTGATGATTCGCCTGTAGCTGCCTTCTGTGTCACCATGGGAGCGTGGGGATCACAGATGCATGCTAAAGCTAGCACGTCTGCTTTATGTGGGTTCTGGGGATAAGAACTCGTGTCCTTATGCTTGCACAATTACATTTACCCCTGAGCCATTTCCCCCAGCTCGATTCTAGAATTTTCTAATGACTGTCTTCACACCAGATTTGATTATGGATAGCTGAAAGCACAGAACTGAAGCCAGGGAGGATTGCTGTACTGTTGTGTGTGCCCCTGTGTATGTTTGTGGTTGATTATTATTATTTACAGGAATAGTAAGCCATTATATTTCAATGGAAATTAACCACTTTGAATTGGAGTTTTTCTATTTACTTGTTTTTGCTTGTTGGGGGGAAGCCTCTCTAAGTTAATTATGCCTGACTCTAGGAGAATAATAAGCTCTCAGTCAGGGATAATTAGGCAGTCTAATTAACCTTTTCTTAAAAAAAGCAAAACATAGCTTTGTAGTGGCTATATCCCCTTCATTAGGTTAGTTTGGCTCATCTTAACTGGCATAGTTTGTATTGCTGATTTGCATATCATTTCCCATGGTATTTACCACCATAACTTGTAATGAAAGCACATTTTAATATACACTGGAGACTGACTTAATGGAATTGGCTGTATCACAAGCAGAGATTCTTCGTATGGGCCATGGCTCTGTCTTTACATTTGTTTCGTCCCTTAAAAGTACAATTGAAAGTGGGAAAAGCTTTTTGAGGAATCATTTTTTAATAATTAGCTTAGGAATAATTTGGAAACTCTCGATTGCCACACTTTAATAACATAGAGTAAGCTATTTCTGCAAATGTTAATGGAAAGTGAAACTCCTCGGAGAGTGAGGAGAGTTAAAAGATCTGTTAAGAATGGCTATTAATTATGGCCCAAAGCCCTCTTTCTGTTATTAGGCAACAGAGTCATAAAGCAAGATAATGGTCCATTCAGACTCCATTGCACCTCTCCCATTAGACATAGGGAATTGCAGCCAGAGTGGAATCTAGGAACTGATAAAAGCAGACATCTCTCAAATGGAAGGATGTTGCCTATACCCAGTGGTTCCTGCACATAATTTGCTTTGACACAGTAAAGGGCTATGCAGCAAATACTTGGATTTTAAAAAAACACACCACAGGCAAACATTTTAGAATGAGGTAAACTAAAACCATGATTTTTTCCCCCAAATCTGTCTTCTCTTAGTTTATCAAATAAAAACAGATTCCACGGCATTAATGCTGGAATCACTGCCTGGAACCCACACTGCTACCTCATTGGACACCTGGTTTCTTGTCAGGTCTGAAATAATCTCCAAGGCCATCTTCATCTCCCCAGATCCCTTCTACTCCATCCTATCCAATTATTCTCTGAATTCTCACAGATGGAGACCTGCATTAGAAATGACATCTCAGTGTGTCTGGTAGCTCTTGTCTTCTCTTGTGTTCTTTCTGAAGCCTCACAGTTGTGATAATGAGCCACTTTCCAGAAATCTGAAGTCTTCCCAGCAGCACTTTCTGGTTTCCTTTATTCTGTCTGGTATTCCTAGGAGCATGGTTTATTCTACTTCATAGTAAGGTTTTCTGACCTTGGTCTTCCTGCTTCTTGGCCCTGGTCTATCATCAGAATCAAAGGTGCCATCTATTGTGTCTAATTTTAAACAGAGCTTCCTGTCCTAAGTAGGGCTTGCCTGGGTCAGAAATGACTGAACACTGTGTAGCAAACATCCATTATGGTTTAATAGACAGTCCATAACAGCTTATGATTTCCTCTAAGCCTGAAGGCAAAAATAGCAAGGGACAGACCATTCTGCTTATCTCTTCCTCCAACTATTTTTAAACAAAAGAACTGTCCATTTCTCTTCGTACACACTTCTGATATTTACCCTCTTAAAGGGTGAGCTTTCTAAGGGAGTGCTCTTGGAATTAACTAATATTTGTCCTTCCTTTCTGCTACTTGGCCACATTATAAACTAATTAGAGAATTGTTATTTGAAAAAGTTATAACAAATTTGCCAATGAGAGCATCACCTAATCTCCTTGCAGACACATTAGTGGCTGTACATGTATGAAATGAAGCTGATTGGGCTTATGCCTGCCCGCCTGCCTGTTTTTATCTTGAGACCACATTCCTCATCATAGGAAGCATTAATGGCCCCTATCAAGGGCTTACTGCAATATATATGACACTGTCAGCATTGCTGTGATGGCCCTTTGAATGCTCTGTTAGCAGGGATCACAGTCAGATTTAATAGCCTGTAAGACGAATGCTAAGCAAGTGAAATCTGACTGGAAAAAGATTCTATTCTTGGCTGTGAAGGATGCGTCAAGGCTGGATGCAGATTTTCTTTGGAGAGGGAAGCTTTGTGAATCACAGAGAGAGCTGCTACAGTATCTGTTGCAAAAACACTTCAATTATGTGTGGTCTGGATCCTAAAGGAGAGTGGCTCAGGACTGGGCAGATGGCTCAGTGGCTAACGCACTTGCCTCATGAGATCCCCGAAACCCACATAAAGCCAGATGTGGGATCTCAGCACTTCTATGGTAAGGAGAGAAGTGGAGAGAGGGGAATCTCTGAATGCTGCAGGATCAGATTGTTGTATGCAGTGACGAACAAGAGGTCACGTCTCAAACAAGGTGGAAAGAAAAGAGGTTTTAATCTGACTGCCACATGCATGCCTCTCCCCACCCCACTCACACACACAAGCACACACACGCACACACACACACACACACACACACACACATACACACACACACACATCCACAAAAGTGAAATACGTATCTATTCATTGACACCAAAGAAAAGGTT
This sequence comes from Rhizomys pruinosus, assembly GCA_009823505.1. Classification (NCBI taxonomy): domain Eukaryota; kingdom Metazoa; phylum Chordata; class Mammalia; order Rodentia; family Spalacidae; genus Rhizomys; species Rhizomys pruinosus. The sequence continues at coordinate 364,846 of VZQC01003677.1, read as the reverse complement.
ACTTTGAGGACTGTTTCAGATACAGAAAGATAATTTCACATGATATCTTTCTCATAGCTAGATGCTAGCTTTGAATTCTTGCATATACATGGTTCAATTGGAAAACTCAGAGAGGCCATTTTATATTTTAACAGCAAGCAAGTGGCCTGGAGAGATGGCTTAGTGGTTAAGAGCACTGCCTGTTCTTCCAGAGGACTGGGGTTCCTAGCACCCACATGATGGCTAATGACCATCCATAACTCCAGTTCCATAGGTATCTGAAACCCTCTTCTGGCCTCTGTGGGCTTTGTACCACATGGGTGCATTTACATATATACAGACAAAATATGCATATACATAAAATTAAAAAAATTAATCAAGCAAGTTGTTTAGCTTGAAGTGGCTCCCGCTTTTAAACCCAGCACTTGGGAGATGGAGGCAGGTGGATCTTTTTGAGTTCAAGACTAGCTGTGGCTACAGGGAGAACCTGTCTCAAACAAGCAAATAAACAAATCAAGAAAGTCCTGGCTTGGTGTGTTTTGAAAACAGACTAGATCATTAAGGGAAAAAGAAAAAAAAATTCTAAAAATCTGAGATCGTAGACATGTGTTTACACATTTATCCATTCAGAACACCTGTTCTTAACACCTGCTCTCCAGGTGCTGAGACTTCATAGAAAGATAGTCAGGCTTCTACTTTTCTGGAATCAAGAGTCCACTGAGGAAGAAGGAGTCTCAATTTCCCCTACTTCCCTGGGGTTTAGAGTCCACTGATAAAATGATCATATTCTTCTGGTAATAACCCACCCATATATATATATATATATATATATATATATGCGGTAATTAACAAGGGAGACAGAGGGGAGAAAAATCTAAATGTGATAAAAATAGACTGAAATTCAAAAAAATTCAATATAGGAGGAAGAAAATTCAAAATTGGGAAGAAATAAAAATCAATTAAAATTACTTTAAAAGGATATTAATGAGAAAATACAATATCAGCATGTATATAGTTATCAACTGAATTGAACATGTAATTATTTTGCTGGAATAAAGAAAATAAAATATTTTAAAAGCTACAGTAATTCTTAGTGCATTCATTAAATTTTAGCAGAAATAAGCACAGGCTTATTAATTAGATTGCTTTAAGCCATATGGCATTTTGCACTTCATGATTGTTTAATACTTATTTTAGTCTTTTAGATATTCTTTGTCAATTAGTAGGTAACCCTTTAAACTGTATTTTAAATCCTTCGGTCTACAGCTGAAAGTCAGTTCTTTTTTTAAGATGCCACAAGAATCCCTCATGTACTTGACATGTATTGATCTCATCTACTTAATGGTTTTCTGTCCTGTTATGAATCTGTGCTCTGCTCTCACTTCAAAATGACTTTCTCATTTTCCTTTTATCTTTAAAATAATTCATTTTGACATTTTAACATTCAAGTTTAGCAGCAGTCTAACCAAGTATCATTTCAGATCTGCTCAAGTAAATTACTTGCTTTTTACAATTATATCTACTCAAATATTACCTAAAAATCACTTTGAGAATAAATAAATATTATATATATATTTCTTGGAGTGAAAGGCATTATCACTGACAATTTACATTTGTAACTCAAGAGTCTTTGCCCACCCCTCTCTAATTTCTTTACAGATTAAGCATCTTATTAATACTTCCAGAAATATTTGATACTTATGAATATTTTAACAAACATTAATGATATTACTAAATAAATATTACCCAGCATTAGTGTCATATTTATTAAGTAGCATTTTATAAATATTTTTACAAAATGGGTGTTCCAACACAATCTAGTCGTCTTAGCAACAAGGAGAAATTTTCTTCCAGTTTGGGCATAAAGCTGCCGATCTATTAATTAGGAATGCTACGAGACACGTAATTAAAATATGAATTCAAAAATTCCCATTTAGATATTTGTTTGCTTTGCACATTTTACAAAGGAGACTGAAAGAAAGAAAGCTCAGCTTTATTTGTGAAATAAATGTGAAAACTTCACTACCAATTTTACATGATGCTAAAGGTTAAGGATGCACAGCTGAGTTTGAATTTTATAATTAAATGCATAAACTTGATTTATATATCATGCAAAGTTTGTTTTCCTTAACTTTCTGATTTATTTATTACACCCTTCTGAACAGGAAAATTGGCTTCTTTTATTGTCCTTCCTGTTCTATAACTATTCCTCGGTGATTCTTTTTCAGGAATAAGCAGATTACATTTCTAACCCTTCAGACTTGGGAAATGTTGCTATGGAAAGCAAAAAAATAGCTGGGTGGGGGGAAGAAGTGAAAGCATAGATTAGCTTTAATATCTAACTATTTGTCTCTATTCTACTTGAGTTCATTCTATAGGAAATCATTGAGATTGAGACTGGATAACCAGGAATCACACACAGCGAATCTGGAACAATAACATTGCATTTAAGCAAAATGGAATGAATGAGACCTGGTGGAAAAAATACGACATTACATTGCAGTCTTCTAACTGGGTTTATATACTTTTAATTTTACTTTACGAGTATATTTTTGTTTTTATGTGCAGATAAATCAGTTTATTTTTTTCATGTTTTCATTTTATTTATTTCTGTATGNGTGCAGTGTTTGGGCCATGCATGTCAGCTAGGAGGATTGTGGGAGTTGAGGTTCGGATCTCTGGCCCACCTTGCATAGAGGCTGCTGGCTCCCACCAGATCAGCTGAGGTACAGGGTGTGGGCTGCTCATGTCAGCCAGGAGGATCATGAGAGCTGAAGTTTGTATCTCTGGCCTGCCTTCCATAGTTTGAATCCCTGGCCTGCTAGACCAGCTGAGGCACAGGATACCTGCACACAGGCTAAGCAAACAACTCCTTCCCCAACCCCCTACCACCTCCGCCAACTGGAATTCCAGAGGGAGTTTCCAGGAAACCCTACAACCAACCTAGAGGAACTGCCTGGCAGCAGAAGGAGTACAGTGTTCAGAGGGTGGCACCTGAGTTGTTACCCACCCAGTTCTTTCGGAACAGAAAGGGAAGAGTGAACCTTCCAATATATAACCCAAATTGAAAGCCTGAAACCTAGACAAGTCAATACTCCATAAACAAGGAGAATACAATGAAGGCATCTGAAGGAATCAAGGAAAGGAATCCTTCAACATGGTGAAGAAGCATTTGAGATTCATATCGGAATACAAGCAAAAGGCAAACCACATGCTGAGAACACAAAGAAAGAACAGTATGGGAAAAGCACAGAATAATTCCACACTAAACTCTATGGAGCCTGTGTGTGTGCTACAATGGGATCTCCCTAGAGGTAACACAGGACACAGATCATAGAATAACGATCACAGATATATTCAAAGAAATCATAGAACTAAGGGGAGAAAATGAAAAACTCAGAAAGGACCTAGAGGGAGACAATGACAAACTTTGGAAAGAACAAAAAGGAGAAAATGACAAACTCCAGAAGGAAGTAGAAACACTGAAAATATCCCATGCTGAAATGAAAAAGGAAACCAACCAGTGAAACAAGGAGCTACAAGAAAAGATTGAGAAGCTACAAAAGGAAGTGAAAATACTAAAGAAAACACAGGATGAAATGTAAAAGGAAATCAAACACTCAACAAATCAAGAGGAAAGAATGAGAAAAAGCCTCAGAAGCAGAATGGAGGAAGCAGAAAAAAGAATATCAGACCTAGAAGATAACAAAGAACAACTAAAAAGCTCAAGTAAAGACTACAAAAAATTTAAAAATACACAAGAGTGGAACAACCAGGAAATGTGGGACACTATGAAAAGATCAAACCTTGACATCATAGGGATAGAAGAAGGAGAAGAACCCCAAGAGAATGGTATTGATCAGATCATCAACAGAATAATAGATGAAAATTTCCCCAAATTAAAAAAAAAGACAAAATCAATACAAATACAAGAAGCACATAGAACACCAAATAGACAAGACCAGAAAAGAAACTTCCCACACCATATCATAGTTAAAATGCTAGATGCCCAAAACAAAGACAAAATTCTGAAAGCCACAAGAGAAAAACAAGTTACATATAAGAGGAAACCTATCAGAATTACAGCTGACTTTTAAGTGCAAACTATGAAAGCAAGAATAACATGGAGCAAAGCATTCCCAATGCTAGACTGTAAGTGTCAACCCAGGTTACTATACCCAGCAAAAAAGTCGATTCTAGTTGAAGGAAAGAGAAAAATCTTCCATGACATAAACAAGATGAAAGAATACATGTCTGAAAAACCAACACTTCAGAGAATACTTGAAACAATTCAAGAAGAGAGGTGCAACTACCCCCAGGCACCTTGAAAGAGAAATCAATAAAAGCATAACTGCAGAGGTAGAAACCTAGACCAAAACCACAAATGGATAATAAGGTAAAAGGAAGCAACACACATCTCTCAATTACAACCTTAAATATTAATGGACTAAACTCCCTAATCAAAAGGCATAGACTGGAGAATGGATCAGGAAACAGAATCCATCTATATGTTATCTGCAAAAAAACCATCTCACCCTCAAGGATAGTTGCTGACTTAAAGTGAAAGGATGGAAAAAAATATTCCAAGCAAATGGTACCAAAAAGAAAGCAGGAGTTGCTATTTTACTATCAGACAAAATAGACTTCAAAGTAGAAGTAATCAGAAGAGACAAAAAGGGCCATTACATCCTTATCAAAGGGAATATTAACCATGAAGACTTCACAATCCTGAATATATATGCACCAAACTCTGGTGTACCAATCTTTATAAACACAACTCTACAGAACCTCAAGGCACAGATTAACCCCAGCACACTCATAGTAGAGGACTTCAATACAACTCTGAGCTGTTTGGACAGATCAACTGGACAAAGACTAAACAGAGAGACATCTGAACTGAACAATACAATACAGCAAATGAACCTCACAGACATCTTCCATATATTCCACCCAAGCACCAGAGAATACACTTTCTACTCAGCACCCCAAGGAACATTCTCCAAAATTGACCACATACTTGGACACAGAAAAAACCTTGACAAATACAAAAAAATGAAATAATTTCATGCATTCTATCAGACCACAGTGCAATAAAGCTCAGTATCAACACCAGGACAATCCCTGCTACCTACAGGAATACATGGAGACTAAACAACACACTCCTGAATAATGAATGGGTCAAGGAGGAAACAAAGAAAGAAATAAAAACATTCTTAGAACTAAATGACAATGACAATACAACACAACAAAACCTACAGGATGCTTTAAAAACAGCCCTAAGAGGGATTTTTATAGCCCTGGGTGCCTATATTAACAACAACAACAACAAACCCGGAAAGAGCACAAATAAATGAGCTAACACTGCAGCTAAAAACACTTGAAAGACAAAAACAAATGAACCCTAAACACAACAGACAGGAAGAAATAACAAAAATCAGACTGGAAATCAATGAAATAGAAGGAAAGAAAACAATGCAATAAATCAACGAATCCAAAAGTTGGTTCTTTGAAAGAATAAACAAGATAGACAGACCTCTAGTCCAGTTAACCAAAAGAATGAAAGAGCAACTACAAATCAACAGAACTTGTGATGAAAGGGGAAATATCACAACAGACAATGAAAAGATCCAGACAATCATACGGGAATACTTCAAAAACCTGTACTCTACTAAGTTTGAAAACCTAAGAGAGGTGGATGAATATCTGCAATCCTGGGAATCACCAAAGCTAAACCAAGAAGAGATTGACAGCTTAAACAGACCCATAATATATGAAGAAATTGAAAATGTAATAAGAGACTGACCAGCTAAAAAAATGGAGAGAGATGGGTGAAAACAATGTAAATACAGTACTCATATATGAAACTCTTCTACAGAGTGAGTTTCAGGACAGCTGGGGCTATAGGGAGACCCTGACTCAAAAAGACAGAAAATTAAATAAAAATAAGCTGATAAAATTCTATGAAAATTAGACAATATGATAACGGAAAATCAGAGACAAAAAGCAGGAACCAGATGCCACTGACATAAAGATTCTTTCTGGGGAACATGAAGCTGCTCCTAAGAATTTTTTGTTCATTTAATGTACTTTTATGGAATACAATCCATGAAACAAAATAGTCAGTGAAAAGTATACATTGATGAAGAGCCCTTGATTAGATGATATGTATTTCAAAAGATCAAACACTCCTGTAACAAGTACTTCTATCCTTTTGTCTGGTAATTCTGACTGTCACAAGAAATTGCACTAAAAACACATGTATGTGGGTAACTTATTTCCAGAAGAATATGAACATTTTTATCACTAGTGAAGCTAATTTTGGAAATATATATTACTACAAAATAAAGAATGAGAGTGATACACAGGAGATTTAGAATGAACTGAGCACAAACATAGTTCTGGAACCAGGTTATATGTGAATGTGTTGTTATAATCAATTTGCATGGAAGAAATTACAGTTATTTAAATATTATAAGTTCCATTGCAATTGATCATATGAAAATACTATATACAATAGTATGAAAATCTTTCACTGGACATTAGAGAAAGCCTACAAATCAAGACATTCAATGCAATATTGTTATAGAATTTTCTCAGGGCAGCAAAGGAATGGCTCACACTTGAAGACCTTGAGACTTCTCAAAGAAATTAGGCTGGCATGTTGCCAGGGTAACAAGGTATAAGCCCATTTGGGCAAGGGTATGAATGGAGTCACACAATCCCTATGTGTTATTATCAAAAGTATATTATAGTACTCTAACAAGTGGGTGCATTTGCATACATACAAGCAAGTGGGATAAATTTACCTTAATTGTTCCACAACCTGTGTTGCTACTTGACTCAGTTGAGAAACTATAGCACAATGCAACTTAATTTTTTCATACATAGGTCTTCTTTTCATGGACAGTGATATTTGCATAAGTGATTGTTTTATTTTGCAAAATATTCCTCAGCTAATATATGCAAGTGATATGACTACTGAATTAATTTGTTAAAAAACGCTGCTGGAATAAAGGCTTTAAAAAAACTGGAGTAAAAACTCAGACGCTCAGCATCATTGAGAAATGATGGCTCATTATACAAAAATGATAATTCATTATGCTTTCTGAGAAGATGGATGAGACAAGTTCATTATTTTATCTTTCCTTTTGTTTCAAGCATTGCTGCTTGTTAAATCTTTTCTTATTCTAAAGCAGTCTGTCTTTACTTTTAGGAGGGTAAAGGCCTTTACACCATTTGTAGGCAGATCTTTCTTTTTAAAGATTATTAATATTGAGTGCACAGAGCTTAGATCAGGGATTTCCCAGGACCACCTGAAGCACAGGGATGCTAAAAACTCCACCAGAAAACTCCTAGAAATGATTCAGAGTTTCAGTAAAGTGGCAGGAAACAAAATTAACCTAGAAAAATCAGTAGCCTTTCTTTACACCAACAACAAGCAACTGAAGAAGGAATACAAGGAGAACTTCCTACTCACAATAGCCTCAAAAACAATAAAATACCTAGGAACAAACCTGACCAAAGACACAAAAGATCTCTACAAAAATAGTTTTAAACCCCTGAAGAAGGAAATCGAAGAAGACATCAGAAGATGGAAAAACCTCACATGCTCATGGATTGAGAAAATTAATATAGTAAAAATGTCCTTTCTACCCAAACTCTTGTACAGATTTAATGCAATCCCAATTAAAATCCCCAAGAGTTTATTTGTTTTACATAAAATCTGTAGAGCAAGAACTTTGGGATTGACACATACAAATGTTCTCTATAATTTCTCTGTTGTACAGTATCACCTTGTAGCATTCTCTTTAAGATGATTTAACGTAAAAATTAAGTTTGCTTCCCAAGTTAATCATATATAGTCACCCAAAACAACATGGGTGAATTTGATGAAATCTGTGCCTTGACTC
>VZQC01003677.1:312962-354444 GCA_009823505.1 Rhizomys pruinosus | reverse complement strand
TTACTCCAATAAGACTGGCTAGGATCAAGAAAACAAATGATACCAAGTGCTGGAGAGGTTGTGGGGAAAGGGGAACACTCATCCACTGCTGGTGGGAATGTAAACTCATACAGCCACTATGGAAAGCAGTGTGGAGAACCCTTGGAATACTTGGAATGAACTTGCCACCTGACCCAGTTATACCACTCCTGGGCATGTACCCACAAGACTCATCTTACCACAGTGATACATGCACAGCCATGTTTATTGCAGCTCTCTTCACAATAGCAAGGAGCTGGAACCAACCCCAGTGCCCCTCAACTGAGGGGTGGATAGAGAAAATGTGGTACATCTACACAATGGAGTTCTATGCAGCAGTAAAGAAAGATGACATTATGAACTTTGCAGGTAAATGGCTGGAGCTAGAAGATATCATGCTGAGTGAAGCAACACAGTCCCAGAAAAACATATGAATGGTATCCCTCATCTGTGGATGCTAGTACCAATTACCTAATTGTATGGCAAACTAAGTAACGTCAATGTGATCTGAAAACAACTGTGCTCTTATATTGTAGAATCCCTTAAACAATAAACAAATAAAGAAAAAAAAGATGACATCATGAGCTTTGCAGGTAAATGGATGGAGCTAGAAGATATCATGCTAAGTGAAATAACACAGTCCCAGAAAAACAAACGATGAATGGTATCCTTCCTCTGTGGATGCTAGTACCAATTACCCAATTGTATGGCAAACCCAGCGATGTTAATGTGATCTGAAAACAACTGTGCTCTTATATTGTGAATCCCTTAAAAATAAATAAAAATAAAAAATGAAAAAAATTAATATTTATTATTTTTGTATGTGCATGCAAATGATGTGTATTTGGTGGCATACCCATGCCCAGATGTGGAGGTCAGAAGGCAGTTTTGTGGGGTCAGTTCTGTCCTTCTACCTTTATGTGGGTTCCAGAGAGCTGAACTCAGGCCACCAGGTATTCAGGGCAAGTGCTTTTGCTTGTAGAGTCCTCTTGCCAGTCCTGGAGGCAGTCCTGTCTGTCACAGGCATGGAACAGAGGATGTGGGAAATCATTTTCTTATCCCAAAATAGTGTTAGGCCTGAGTAGGGCTTTTAGGGGGTTATAAATTTCTCTCAGCAACTATTGACTTTCCAATTAGAAGTGGGTAGAGAAGTCACTTCACTCTTTAATAAGCATGTTGTCAGGTGTATTTGTAAGTATGGATCCTTCTAGAGAACAGGCCATGGAACCAAGTCACCTCATGTGATATGAGGAGATATTCCCTGCCTGGGCACTGTGCCCCAGGCAACCCTGTCTTACAGTTAGTTACTAAGAAAATGGAGAAAAATCAGGGTATCTGGCTCATACTAAATATGCATATATAACTTAATTATTGAGGAATACATTATAAGGTATGCCCATTACTTTTTCAGAACATTCTATATAAGGACTAGTCTAGTACAGAGGAAGCCATGATGAGATGAAACAGGAAGGCAAGACACTCTCTCCAAAGACCTGAGCCTTGAGCTGCTTTACGTGGGAAGAATAGAATTTAACTGTTGGGATCAGTGGAACGACTTTAGGAGAGTATTCCTGGAACAAAGGAAAACATAAAGCACAAAAGCATGCTGAGGTGCCGTGTGAAACTCGTGCCAGGGTTTTGGTCTCTTTGGGCCAAAGAGGAAAGACTTGGAGGAGAGATCAAAGCTAAGGCTGTCATGCAAGGGACACATGATGACTCTTGAACGATGACAGAAGCAGGGAAAATGCAGCTGTGAGACTCTCTGGGAATGTTGGATGGAAAGGAGACATCCAGTCTGTGGAGAGCTTGTCTTTTGAGGACCTGAGATCAGATAACCAGTTCCAGCACCCTAGCCCCCTCCAACCCAGAAAAAAAAGCCTAGTGTGGTGGCAATGCGCTTGTATTCCCAGTGATGGTGTGATGCTTAGTGGAGACAGGAGGGTCCCTGAAAGCTTGCTGACCAGCTAGTCTAGCCTACTTGGCAGGTACCAGGCCAGCAAGAGACCCCATCATAAACATTTTTCAGTTACTCAGCATTGTGATTTTATAATCCGCAATGCTGAGAATGCTGATTCACATTAACAAATAGTGCAAAATGGCAGAGCTATGTGCAAGGCTGCTTCAGAACATGCTGGAAATTCTATCTTAATCCCAACCCAAAATTATTTAATTGAGTTTTAAATGAAACTCGTCTGCAACTCAAAGAGTAATTTTTTTAAAATTAGACTTTCTAATACACTGTAATCTAAAGGGGTACTACATTTGGTACTTATAAGCTGAGGAATGACAGAAAATATGAAAAGGCTTTGCTTTCTGCAAACCATTATGTTTCTAGAAGAGCAGAAGTCTTTATATGTCCATTGTAGTTTGTAACATGCATAATCTTGAATCTGAGCCAAGATATTCAGGCCATGTTTATGTTTCTGTATGGTATGATATCATGCACCTCAGATTCACCACACATTTGCTTTTGAACTAATTTGTGGTCATTGGGTGCTTAGAAAACTTTTATTGCCAAAATTTTCAGCTTCTGCATTGGGTTACAAGACCCTATGAAGCCCTGTAGCCTGTAGTCTAAGAAGCTAGGCCATAGAGCATCACACTCTGGTGTCTAGAGAGGCCAATTCATTAATGGTCACAGATGCATAGGTGTGTACAAAGGAGACATTGCATATAAGGCCAGGTGCTTCTTAGCACATCAACCTGAGAATTCACAGCATAGACCCCAGACATGAAACATAGACTACAGACCCTCCTACAAGGTGGCCTTCATATGCTCCTTCAGGAATGAAAAATTAATAACCTCTTGAAATCATTCATTATGAGAATTGAGTAAAGAAAAGATAATTAAATTTCTAAGTGATGGCCTTGCTGATTCCTGTGATACAGAATGATTAATATCAGCTAGTCAAGGGTAGAGGAAGGGCTCCCAGCTTCCCAGAGGGGAAGCGCCACTCTGCTCCATTCGCTCAGCTCTACAAGATAGGATGCCACTCAGGGGACTTGGAGAAATGATGGGACGTCAAGCCCCACTGACAGGGACGCTTTTAGATTCTCTACAGCACAGGTGGGCCTGGCATGGCTCTAGAGCTTTGAAAGACTTATTTTCTCCTTTCATTTCTCACTCAATATGTCTTATTTAACTTCCCTTCTATGCCTTTAAAATCTAAAGGATAACCTAGGCAAGTTGAGAACTGTATAACCATCATAGTTATGTCCCTGAATAAAAGAAGAAAAAAAGAAATGTTCAGAATGTTAAGATCAATAGAAAGAATTGTCTATTTAATCTTGACTTTCTTCTAGATTTTTCCCCACCTGTGTCAAGGGTTTTTGTAAAGACATGAACAACCTGTCTTCTTTTATTCCATAAACCCCTGAGACAGTCAACTTGAAGAATGGTGTGGTCCTTTGTGTGCAGAAATGCAGAGGAGGAAGGAAAGGCGCGCTTCACTGGGAGGCAGGTCTCACTGTTTGCATAATTTGTGGGAACAGAAAGAAGCCACATTCTTTTCTTATTTACCAGATCTTCTCTGATGGAGTTTCTTAATATACCTGACCCCTCTTATTTTTCCAATGAATCACTTTGGGGTGGAGTGTATATTTTAATAACACTCTTCTTGTTCTACAGGAGGGTGAGGTTTAGCAGGAAGTGGTTTCACATCTTTCTCACTTAATGATAGGGAAATGATCATAAAAATCAACAGGTGATTTTATTGTTTGAAATCATTGTGCTCATGCAGACATACATAATACAGTTAGTCTATGATACAACTAGGCTATACAACATACATATTACATAATATATGATTGTTACATATTCTGTTCCTATTGCTCCTGTAGCCTCAATGAACATGACAAGATCAGAATATTTAGCAGAACAGAAAATGATGCAATCAGGAAATCTAGACAATGTGATAGTTAGGCTCTGGAGGGGAAAACATGGCACATTGTTTTAGTGTGAAAAGGTTAAAAAGGAGGTAAAAAAGTAATGTTTTGATGAATAAGTAGGATTAGCAGAGAAATTAAATACAGTAGCAGAGAAATTAAAATTTATAGTACCTCTGACAGGGGGTAGCTTATCATTTGAAGCATTTGCTGCATAAGAGGACTGGAGGCCTTGGGATCCCCGGGCTCCATGTACAAGCTGGGTGGGCATGGCAGCCCACTTGTAATTCCATCTTCAGGAGATAGAGACAGAAAGTCACTGGAGCAAACTGGTTACTGAGAATAACAGTATTGGCAAGTTAAGAGATTCTGCTTCAAAGGAGAAAGTAGAAGAGCAATTGAAGAAGATTCCCTACATCAACCTTAGGCCTGCATACACATGTGTACATATGTGTATGTGTCCCCTTGCATGCATCTACACATATGTGAACATGCAAACATACATGCATACATACCTTATACATATGAAAAAAGACAGTATAATGATATGTATAATGGTTAGAGTGGATTGTTAATTTGACTGAATCTGGAATCATCTAGGGGACAAATCTCTAGCCACATCTGTGAGGGATTATTCAGATTAGGTTAGGGTCTGGGAATGCTTGTGAAGGATTGTTTTCACTAAGATAGTTGAAGTGGGAAGACACACTCAAAAGGAGGGAATACCACTCCTGTGTTTGAGCCTTGAACAGCACGTAAGTGAGGCAGCAAGCTGAGCACTACTCCCTCTCTGACTGCAGAAGTCCTAGGACAGCTGCTTCAGATTCCTGCTTGCTTGACCTCTCTGCCATGACAGACTGTATCCTCCAACTCTCATCCAAAATAAGCCCCCCCTTCCCTCTTCTTTCTTTTGCTAAATTGCTTTTGTTGGCATATTTTGTTAAATCAACAGAAAAGTAACTATGACATATAGTAAGTACACAAACAAGCAACATAGTCATTGATAATTTTCCAGTAGTGTTTACTGTATGTAATTTTATGCACTGTATTCTTATGTGACTGTGGTTACAACACAGATGTTTGCTTACACCAACATCACCACAGACACATAAATGATGCATATCACTATGAAATTATGATGGTTGCAGTGTTACTAGGCAAAAGGAACTTTTTTAGGTCCATTATAATCTACTGAGGTCGCCTTCATACATGCAGTCTTTATACATGTTGATTGAAATGTCCTTATGCAGCCTGTGACTAGAAGTTTCATAGAACAGCACCATAGTAAGAAGACATCTGTATTCTCACTATCCCAGAAGCTGGAAGTCAAAGAGCTGTGTCCAACCTAGCCTTGGCTCTCACTGGTTCTGTGGTTTAGGGTAATTCTCTTTGTGTTGCTGTTTTTCAGTCTCCTAACCTATAAAATAGAATCAGTAATGTTTGCCTTTCCTAAGTAGTTTAGAGACTCTGAAAACCTTTGTAAGACAAAAAGAACTAAGTTTAAATATATATATATATATATTTATTATTAAAACAACTGTCACAAAATGGTGTGAGAAGAGGATGAAGAACAAAAGATAAACACGGAATTATTATCCCAGAAAAATGCTTATTTGAGAGAAACCAGTTTTAGGAATTATAAGAGCAGACAGATTTAATCAGGAGACCCTACAAAAGCAATCGAGATCACATGAGCTGTAATTATGGTAATCAGTTCATGAACCTTAATGTCATGTACCTAATTTCAAATATTATGAAGTCCTGTACAGTGAATCAATCTGTCATTGCAAAGATAATAAAACTTTCATGTCTGATGGAAATTTTGTCATTTTCTTCATCAGAAGGTTCATCAGGGTCAGCATTTAAAAATTTTTTAATTAAATTGAATGAATCCTGTGAGTCTATTTGGAAAAAAATAGAAGATTTAATATAACTAGTTACAACTCCCCTTCAAATTTCTTGATGAAGCATATTGTCCAAGCAGCCCTCCCTACCATCAAATTAAATCAGGCTCCCTGGTTACAAAGACCCAGGGTGAGTTTCCGTGCTGTATATCTTGCTCTGTAGTTTTGTTTTGTTTTGGTGGTGCTTTCTCAAGTGTATATGTAGAACTCAACCTAAAACTACGAGATTCAGGACTATGTCATCCATGGGGCCCATATCCACTGCCCTCTTTCTGTGCTTGTAAATCCCCAACTTTTTTCCCCCCTGGCCTCCTGTACTTCATGATTTCCCTGCCTGGAACACTTCCACCAATTTTTGCCTGACCATCTTCCATGAGAAATGTCCTTCAATGTCACTGCTTCAGCAAAGCTTTTTCTGATTGAACACATTAGAATGAGAATCCCCCTTCCTGAGCACTCTGACTCATTTTTCTTCTTGAATTTTATTCAGTGCACATGTCACTGTATGAATTATCTTTCTTAACACAAATAAATGTCCTATACATATATGCATTTTTTATTACCTGTGTTCCCCCTAAGATGTAAGATATCTAAATAAAGTCCTGTTTTATTTAGCTTAGTTTCATGTCATCAAGGACTAAATGATGCTTGATTTTATAGGCATCCAATTGATACCTTTAATGTAAATTAATATATAATCAGTAGATGTTCAAATTTATACTTTTTTTCAATAGTGGCCTAGGAACAGAGACCTAAGGACATAATCAGTATTCTGAAATTGGTACAGTTTTTTGATTATCTACTCAGTCATTTTTTAAAAATTTATTTATTTTTATTTTATTTTATTTTTTATTGATGTTTTATGTAGTTCATACATCATTTTTCATTTCTGTTCAGGCATATTCCCCTATCCCTTCCCCCCACCCCACCCCAAACCATCCCAGATCATGTACTCTATCATAACTGTCCTGCATCTTTCTCTCAGTCTTTTTTTATGCTTAGGAAGTCACATTTTCCTCCGTTAATTTCATGTTATTTTAAAATATGGATACATACTCTCCACCCATATACAGTAATTACAGAGTCTGAAAATAATTGGTGGGTGGATTCTGAAGCCAATTGAGGGATTCACATTATGACAACATAGTTGCTTACAGATAAACCAATAATATAACCATACTATCATTCAGCTTGCCTTTCATCTGGGGGATTTGGTGTTAACATACACAAATGAGGGAAACCATTCTCTGTTTGTCTTTCTGGGACTGTGTCGCCCCACTCAGCATAATGGCTTCGAGCTCCATCCATTTACCTGCAAAGTTCATAATGCCATCCTTCTTTACCATTGTGTAGATGTACCACATTTTTGTCATCCACTCATCTGTCGAGGGGCATATGAGTTGGTTCTAATTCACCAAGTAAGCAATCAGTAAATCTTATTTTAAAACAGTTAGTTCAGGTAACCATTTTTCATTTGCAGTTCCATGCTTTAGGATTGCTAAAGGTGGAGGTCTTGTACAAATCAATTTTCCCATTTCCCCTTGATGTTGATTTTTTAAAAAAATATTTTGTTTTTATTTTTTTATGTGTGTGAATGTAGTATTTCCTGCATAAGTTTAAGTTCACCCAAGAGAGCAAAATCTGAGTAGGTCAGATTCCAAGAAACTGGAGATATGGAGGGTGTTAGCTGCCATATGGGTGCTAGAAATCAAACCTGGGTCCTCTGCAGGAGCAGTCAGTGTTCTTAAACAATGAGTCATCTCTCCATCCCCTTGATGTTGATATTTAAAAGCAAACAAAGTTTCTTGAGGAGATAAACTCAATTCAGAAGTAAGTAGAGATACTAAAGACCTTTTGGTTTCTGACAGGGCAAGAGATTGATATGGTTCCTGATTTATTTTCTTGTTTCTTTCTCTTTTCTTCATTTTTATTGAAATCTCTCATTAATGTTCTGTCCTTGGAGGTGGAGAGATGGCTTAGCAATTATGAGTAGTTGCATCTCTTTCAGAGGACTGGATTTTGGGTACTAGTACCCATTTCTGTCAGGTCACAACTACCCATAACTCCAGCTCCAGGGGATCCAACACCCTTTTCTGGCCTTTGTGGGTACACACACACACACACACACACACACACACACACACTACATAAAATAAAATCTTTTTGAAAAGTTCTGTACTCTAGAAAATCTTCCCTAAGCCATTGTTTCTAAGCTTCATCTCATACAGCTTAACTGTGAGGGGAAACATAAATTGATTTCAACACTTCTAAGGATGTGGAAACCTTCCAGATTCATTGTGAATGCAGGTTTCATATTGCACTGAGCAGTACCCTCTTTTTTCATGTCTGGGTGCACTTCTTCTTCAGTTGAGACATGTCCTTCCTTGAAATTTAAAGACCCAATCTCTTGTCAGACTGTCTATGTGGATTATTGTTGACACCTTATCACTTGGCATGATGATAGCTTCTGAGGCTGTGCTTGGCTGGGAGCTCCTCTTGAAATCCTCTTAGAGTGTACAAGTATTTTGTTCCATGGCTCTCTGTCTTTATTTTCATCATACCACTTCTGTAACTATTCTGGGTGCTTTTTTTCATTCCCCAGTATATTAAAACTTATAATTTTGGCATGATTTCCATAAATACATTGACATATAGATGCTATATTTACCCATCTGAAAACTGACCAAACTTCCTTAAATTATCTTACATTACATTTCTATTTTCATCTCATAACACATGTAGACAACATTATGAAATGGAGTAATTGTTCTGTCACTTTAAAGATATAATAGCTTTACTAAAATATAACTTTGTGTAGTGAGGAAATGGTGTCATCTAAAGAGGTCTGAATTTTATTCTGAATTCTAAGAGATGGTCTTTAAATGTTTGAAATTTCCTGAATTACAAGTTTATTTGCTATTCATGTTGTATCCTTTGGGCAACATCTGGCAGTTTATGCTAAGAAGAAGACTCCCAATGTCATTGATTGTCCTTCTGGGGTGACAAGGGATTGGAGGATTGAAACTTTGACCTCAGTGATAATAGTCCCATCTTTGGCGAAGATAGCAGGGAGACTGGAGACTGAGTTAGACCACATGGAGAAAGACTCATTTGGTTGCAAGCCCAATGAAGCACTAATATAAAATCTAGATAGCAACCTTAGCAAGCATCCCTGATTGGTCATGAACATCCCATGTAAGTTGCTCTGAGAAGTCAGTGTGGTCCTGAAGATGATAGGAGCTCTGGTTTGAGAGATCTTTCATACTTCACCTTGTGAATTTTAAGTGACTGATACTAATTTGTATAATTTCATTATCATAAGCTGTAAGTTGAAGCACTCTCCCCAGTTCCTTGAGTAATGTGGGTAAATTACCACACCCGAGGGTGGTTATCGAACACTTTTGTAGCCAGCTGCTCTGGGATGTAGCAGCCTTCAGGACCCCCATGTTTGTGATTGGAGTGTGGAGTGAGGAAAGTCTTGGGCAGAATGTTCATTTATACTATGTAGCTCATCTAAATTCTCTAGCAAATTTACATACCATGAAGCTAATTTTTTCAAAGCCTGCTATTTAGTCATTTTTATGTCTACAAAGTTGTGTATGAATCACCGTTAATATTAATTCATTTTTAAAAAGTTCCATTCCTCTTCGTACTCATCCCGTCCCCTGGAAATCACTAGTAACTTTTCTATCTCTGTGGAATTACCTCCTCTGGACATGAGACCTTTGTCACTATCCATTTTTTTTTTCATTTAGCATATTGTTTTTAAGTCTCATCCATGCTGCAGTATGCATCAAAATTTTATTCCTTTAAAATAGCAAGTAGCATTTCCATATGTGGATATGCAATATTTTATTCATACACTCAACCAACTGATGCACATTTAGGCTAATTATGCTTTATAGCTATTATAAATGATGTTGCTGTAAACTTTGTGTACAAACTTTTAAGAAGACATATATTTTGTAAATCCTTACATATATTCTTGGTAATGGGCTGTGTGGTAATTCTATGTCTAACTTTGTAATCCATTGAGAAACTTTATTAAAGGGGTGTCTCATAACATTCTCACACTGTCATCAGAATATACACTGCTATAAGTTACTATAAATTGTGTATATCAGCTGCTTTCTGACTGGGGCTTGTCTTAAGTGACTCCATTTTGCAAAACAGCAGTTTGTTCCTTTGGGCAAGTCATCAACAATTGCCTCTACAGAACAAACCATGAAACACAGACTGATAAATAACTTATTTATGTAAATAACATATTGCCGCTATGAACTTGTCAAACTAAATCAGGCATTTATGGAAACATGGGCATTTCCAAAGAATTTCTTCAAAGACAGGCCTGTAACTTTATCAAACGCCAAGTCAGGTCTGTGAATTTATCAAGCACAGCAGACATGGGAATAAGTGATGTGGCCACCTCACCAGGAGTACACTAAAGGAGGCAGCCATATGCCTGTATATCCCAAATCTAATTGGCTATTGGCTCTCTCCTTGGAGGAATGACCCATGGCTGATGCCACAAGCTTACATTCTCTACAGGTTAGGAGATATCATAAGCCACAGTAAGACCCAGTCATATTTAACAGGAAAAAATGTAGTTCGTGGATCAACATCTCATCTAAACATATATGTCTATAACAAAGTAACCTACCATAACTATTAATGCTGCTTAAATACCTATATATCTAATTGCTTGTGCTTCATTAGTAGGATCGAAAGGTCTATTCCTGGACAGACCGTCAGCCCATGAAAGGAAACAGCCAGAATTGACCAGAATCCAAGACAAACCTCCAGGAGAGATGGATGTTCTGCTTCTCACCCACTTGTGCCCCTTTTCTAACCCAGGGAATAATCCGCGGAAGAGGGGGCGTGGTAGAATGTAAGGGGTGCAATTGGGGTGAAGGGTGAACTACAGCAATGTAGTCTGGACCCTCATTTGATTACCCTGATTGAACATACAACCCTCACCCCCCCGCTGGAGTGGGGCTGCGGGTGTTTGGGCACAACGTGCAAATTGGTTATACATGAGGATGCTTGTACTCATGGATTATCACTTATAGCTAAAAAATGGAAAAAAAAAACTGGAGAGATATGCAGGACAGTCATGGCAGAATGCATTGATCTTGGTGGGGTGGGGGTGGGGGTGAGGGAGGGGAGATATGCCTGAACTGAATTGGAAAAGATGTATGAAATGCACAAAGCATCAATAAAAAAAAATGTGAAAAAAAAAAAAAAAAGGAATGCCTAGCTGGAGTATGTGGCTCCGCCAGCCTGCCCTCAGAACATCCAGTGCAGACATCATAGGACAGACATGTAATAAACTTCTAACTGTCCCTAGGGCTACAGTTCAGTATGATCCCCCTGCTTGATGTATCACAATTGAATTTCCATTTGTCTAGATCCAGCTTTGCACCATGAACCAGGTCTGTATCTTCAGCTCTGTGTTTCTCTTAGAACAACTCTATGACTGTGATTGCTAACTTCTAACCAAGTGCAATGTTTCTCATTGTATCTGTATCAGCTCTCTGCTCTAGCTTCCCTGTGATCTCTTTGAATGCTGTAGCTTCTTTAAAGCTTTCATCGCTATTTCTGTAATATATACCTATGTATCTGTATCTGTCTACATATATGCATATATGATTGTGCAACATAACTGAGAGTTAATGTTATTTGGAATGGGAATAAAAATTCCATGATAACCAATTACCATATTCAGTAAGTAAAATTAGTAGTCTTTAGTGAATTAAAGGCAACAAAACCAGTATAGCTTGTAAATATTGCTATTAAACAAATTGTGACACTATAGAAAGAAACAAATGTATCTATATTTCTGACATAGTGTGTTCACACTAGGGGTGGATGTGGGTTCCATTTTCTTCACAATCTACCACCTGTCATTGCCGGTTTTAATAATTATGTACATCGTAGCAGTAGTTGTAAGACAGCACCTTTGTAGTTTGAGTTTGTATTTGGTTGGTGACTAATAATGTTAAAACTTTTCTTCAGTTGCTTCTGGTTACACGTAAAACTTCTTGAAGACACATCTATGTAGACTTTTTGACTGTATTTCATTGGGTTCTTATTGAATTGTAAGAACTTTTAACCTGCTGGGTGTGGTAGCACACGCCTTTAATCCTAGCACTTGGGAGGCAGAGGTAGGCAGATCTTTGTGAGCTCAAGGCCAGCCTGGTCTACAGAGTGAGTTCCGGGACAGCTGGGGCTACAGGGAGACCCTGTCTCGAAAAGACCAAAAAAAAAAAAAAAAACAGACTTTAACATTTACCGGAGATAAATCATTACGATATGTATGATTTGCAATATATCTTCAAATTCTGTGGGCTATATTTTTATCTCTTGTAATATCATTTGAAACATTTTTATAAATATGTAAGTTATATATATTATATATATTATATATAATGATCATGTATAATAATGGGATATATTTTCAGAATGCATTGTGGAAAAATTCTAGAATATCCATGTACAAACTGAGAGGGGTATGATGTGACTCGTGGTGTCATTTCAAGGGACCACTTTTGGGTGTGCGGTCTGGCATGACCAAATGTTGTTATGTGGCACACGCCTGTTTAAAATTGTTGCTTTTTTTTTCACATAAATTTATTTTTATTTATTTATTTTTTAATTGGGGAATTAACATTTATTTCATGCTACTTTCTTTTTTAAATTTTTTTCATACATCATTTCCAATTCAGTTCAGGCACATATCCCCTTCCCTTCCCCCACCCCACCCCTACCCTCCAGATCATGCATTCTGCCATAACATTTCTTGCATCTTTCTCTGTTTGTTTTTTTTTTTTAACAGAGGTGATTAGTCTGTGAGTACAAGCATCCTTCATGTAAAAATCAATTTCCGACAGTTGTCCCAAACCCACACAGCTCATGGGTCCCACCATCCAGCGGGGGGGGGGTTGTATGTTCAATCAAGTTGATCAAATGAGTTCCAGTCATATTGTTTTCTATATTGTTGTAGTTCATTCACCCCAATCGTAGCCCTTACATTCTACCACGCCCACCTCTTCCGCAGATTGTTCCCTAGGCTTCGAAAAGGGGCACTGGTGGATGAGAAGCAAACAGTCTACTTCTCTGGAGCTGTTGTCTTGGTCTCTAGTCAATTCTGTGTTTTTTCTTTTTTCTTCATGGGTTGCCAGCTTGTCCAGGCATAACCTTTCAATCCTACTAATGAAGCACATGCAATTAGATATATAGGTAATTAACAGTATAATATATAGCCTTTCAATCCTACAAATGAAGCACAAGCAATTAGATATATAGGATTTAAAAGTATTAATTTTTATGGTAGGTTACCTTTGTATAGACACAGATGTTTGGATGGTATGTTAATCCATGAATTACATTTTCTTCTGTTAAGTATGACAGGGTCTTAGTGTGGCTTATAACGTCTCCTAACCTTTAGAGGATGTAAGCTTGTGGCATCAGCTGTGGGTTATTCCTCCAAGGAGAGAGCTAATAGCCAATTAGATTTGGGATATACAGACATATGGCTGCCAGCCTGCACCACTTTTCCAGGCAGATGAGGTGTAGCTGGTGCTGACGGAGGAGTCTTGCTTGACTCAAGGAGACCTATATTTGCTTTATTGTTTAGTGGCCTTTGGTAACACTCTCTGGCATTCCAGAGACCATCTGTAACTTGCAAGTGGCGGTCTCCTACATCTTTCCATTTTATATCAGGTCTTCAACAGCAGGGCCTTATCGCCTCTCTTCCTGCAGATATCCCAGTTTGGAGGCAAGGAGTCTTTACCTTTTGTGGGGGCTTGGATCCCCTGGCCAACATCTCCTTGGACAAATAATCCATGTGTTGATGCAGAGCTCCTGTATTAATATATTGCTTAAGTGCAATAGCTTAAGGAGACTTTAGCATTGTATTTGGTTCTGAATAGAGAATATCCCCCTCACAGTTTCTATGTCCATTAGTCAATAAAGAAGGCAGTTTTATTGATTTTACAAGAGAATACCTCTATAACAGCTGGCTCCAATCTACAGCTGGAGAACGACCTCATCCTCCTTATATTTCTCCTTATTCTATAGGGGGGAGTTAAGAAAGTCTCTTGTATTAAAACCTTTTGGCACCTAGAAGGTAAGCTTCGTTAGGATTCATTAAAAATTGTTGTACCAGTAGGATCCAGAGAGGGGCCTGGTGTCTGCCGCAATCTGAGGCTTTTCTCCCTTCAATGCCCAGAGGAGTCAACCTTCTGCTGGGACTTGTCTGGTACTTCCTATTCCTTGCAAAGCTGCATTTTCTTTTTCAGCCCATTTAGTTGGTGAACTCTGGCCTGTTGGAACATACAAATCCTTCCTCCCGTAGTTAGTTTTAAGCTTTGGATTGCCAGGTTTTTTGACAAAAAGTTTTCATATTTATATATATCCCCCTTTTTTTTTATTTAGGTTTTTATTTTTGACCATAAGTCTCACAGAAGCAGTTGTATTTTATATAATATATAGGTGTGGGAGTCAAGGCACAGCTTCATCAAGTTCACCCATGCTGTTTTGGGTTATTGTATGTGATTAACTTGAGAAACCAATACTTATTTTTAGATTAAATCATCTTCGGTAATAGAAGTGAAGAATGAATGAGTGTGTACAGAGTGTTACCAGTATACTATATGACAGCATAATTAAAATTTTTTTTTTATTTTTTATTTTTATTTATTTCGGTAGTGTTCAACTGTTACTGTCTGCATTGAGCAGGTCTGTGCACCCGTCGTGCGTGCAATGCTGCCGCGGAGGTCCAGAAGAGGGTCTCCGGATTTCCCTGGAAATGGAGTTACTCCTGGAACTGGAGTTTCAGCGGCTCCGGCCGCACCCTGTGGTGTGGGGATCGAAAAGGGTGCTCTCTCTGCAAGATGCCGTCGGCGCTGGGTGTCGCTCTTCAACTGCTAATAGGCCCACTCTCTCCAGCCCCACCAGACAGCGCCATCTATTATAGAAACATTTGTTTATACCATCCCAAAGTAATTGTTATACCGTTTTTTAATTAAAGCTAATGGGCAACAGCAATTTATATCACCAATTAATCAGATGCCTTACCGTTTTTATCAGCCTTTAAACCAATTGTGTTATATATACACATATTTTACTTTTACTAAGTCCTAAAAACTCATATACTAAAACTAGACAGAGTGGAAAACTGGATACTTTTTGAACTCACTCAATTAAATATGCACCAATTGCAAATATACACTCCGTGTTCCACCCACCCCTCCCACCCTTCCCGGGTCACAATTTCAGTCAGGTTTCTGATCAATCTTTCTGTTTGTTCTTTTTTTTTTATTTTTATTTTTTTTATTTATTTTTTATTTTTCTTATGTGGTAATGAATGTTACTGTGCATGCAGAGCCTGTGCACCCGTGTCGTTGCAATGCCGCGGAGGTACCAGAAGGGAGGGTCTCGGATCTTCCCCTGGAACTGGAGTTTCTCCTGGAATTGGAGCTATCAGACGACGGTTGCAGCCACCATGTGGGTGCTGGGGTTGAACCCGGCGGTCCCTGAAGACGGTCGGTCGGCGCTCTTCTTAAACGCTAGGCCATCTCTCAGCCCCCTTTTGTTCTTTATGTAATATGCATCCCTCCCACAGAAAGAAAATATTTATAATTGGGTTATTGGTACTAGCATCCACAATGGAGGAGATACCATTTTGTCGTTTGTTTTTCTGGGACTGTTTTACTTCACTTAACTGCATGTCTTCTAGCTCCATCCATTTGCCTGTAAAGTTCATGATGTTGTCCTTTCTTTACCGCTGCATAGAATTCCATTGTGTACATGTACCACATTTTCTCTATCCCACTCGTAGTTGAGGGGAATTGGGTTGATTCCAGTTCTTTGCTATTGTGAACAGAGCGGCTATAAATATAGCTGTGCATGTATCTCTGCAATAAGATGAGTCTTGTGGGTATATACCCAGGAGTGGTTACTGGGTCACTTGCAGATCATTCAGTCTTCTAAGGGTTCTCACACTGTTTCCATAGTGGGCCTGCAGAGTTTACATTCCACCAGCAGTGATGAGTGTGTCCCCTTTCCCCACACCCTCTCCAGTTCTTGTATCATTGTTTTCTTGATCCGAGCCAGTCTAACTTGGAGTAAGATGGATCCTAAAGTGGTTTTTTAATTTGCATTTCCTTATATTACTTTGTTGCAACTACTTCTTAAGGTGTTTCTCAGCCATCTCTAATCCTCTCTTGTGAAGTCTCTGGTTCAGATCTTTGCTCCATCTTCTGAGTGGTCGTTGTTTTCTTTCTTCTTTGTTTTTTGAGTAGTATTGTCTTTTAGTATACTTCTGGAAGTCAATGCTTGTCAGATGTATCTGTGTGAAGGTTTCCTCCCACTCTGTGGGTTTTCTTTCACTTCCTTTATTGTTTCTTTGATGTACAGAACTTTTGAGTTATGAGGTCCCATTTGTCATTGCCGATCTTATTTCTTGTTGCCGCTGCGTCTGATCTAAGAAGTCTTTTCCCTACCCTACGTCTTGTAGCTGCTGCCAAGTTTCTCTTCTATCACCTCCAGAGTTTTTGGGTTTCACGTTGTAGGTCTTTGATCCATTTGGAATTGACTTTGTACAGGGTGAGAGGTAGGGTGTTTATTATTTTATTTATAAGTGGTGATCCAGTTTTGCCAAACACCACTTGTCTGAAGATGCTGTCTTTCCTCCATTGTGTCTTCTTGGCTCCCTTTCAAATATGAGTGGCTGAAATTGTATGTGCTCATGTTTGGATCTTCGTTTTTTCCATTGGTCAACTGGTCTGTTTTTGTTGCCTAGTACCAAGCTGATTTTTATGACTATAGCCCTGTAGTATAGTTTGAGTCTGGTATAGATAGAGCGCCCCCCTGTATTGTCTTTTCGCCCAGGTTGCTTTGGCTATTCGGGGTCTTTGTTTTTCCAAATGAAGTTGAGGAATTTTTTCCAACTTGTGAAGAAGATCTTGGGGATTTTGATTGGGATTGCATTAAATCTGTATACAAGTTTAGGTAGTAGATGGACATTTTACTATATTTATTTCCCAATCCACGAGCATGGGAGTTCTTTCCATCTTTGATGTCTTCTTCAATTTCCTTCTTCAGAGGTTTGAAATTTTGTGATGTAGAGGTCCTCGGTGTCTTTGGTTAGGTTTGTTTCTAGGTAGTTTTATTGTTTTTGAGGGCTATTGTGGTGGGAAGTCTCCTTGTATTCCTTCTTCCGTTGCCCTACAGTTGGTGTAAGAAAAGGCTACTGATTTTTCTAGGTTTTTTTGTACCTGCCACATTACTGAAAGCTCCTACTCATTCTAGGAGTTTCTTGGTGGAGTTTTAGAAGCATCCCTGTAATAGACAATCATACCATCAGCAAAAAGGGATAGGCTTGACTTCCTCTTTTCCTTATTAGAACTCCTTTAATTTCCTTTTCTTGCCTTATTGCCCCCAGCAAGGGATTCAAGCACTATGTTGAAATTAAAAGGGAGAGCGACAGGGACAGCCTTGCCAGAGTTCTACCATTAAGGGGAATGCTTCGTCGTTTCCATTTAGGATGATATTAGCTTGGGTTTCCTGTATATGGCTTTTATTACATTAAGGTATGATCCCCCAATCCAATTCCCTCTAGGACTTTAAAACATGAACGGAGTGCGGTGATTTTGTTAAGGCTTTTTCCGCGTCAATGAGATGATGGTGTGGTTTTTGTCTTTCAGTCCGTTTATATGCTTGATGATATTATTGATTTTCGTATGTTGAACCATCCCTGCATCTCTGGTATGAATCCCATTGTCATGGTGGATGATCTTCTTGATGTGGGTCTGTATGCGATTTTGCCAGTATCCTTTTAGAATTTGGCATCTGTGTTCATTAGGGAGATGGTCTCCTTTTGGTTGCATCTTTCCTGGTTTTGGTATTAGAGTGATGCTGGCTTCATAGAAGGAATTTGGGGAACTCCCTCTGTTTGTATCCTTCTAAATAACTTGTATATTAATGGTTGTAAGTCTTTTTGAATATTTTATGAATCTCTGTGATGTGAAACCATCTGGGCCTGGCATTTTTTGGTGGGAGGCTCTGCTCTATTACATCTTCAATTTCTTCACCTATTATTGGTCTGTTTAAAGCTGTCGATCTCTTCTTGGTTGGCTTTGGTGTTCCCAAGATTTCAGATATTCAATCCATTTCCTCTAGGTTTTCAAACTTAGTAGGCGTATATGTTTTTAAAGTAATTCCTATGATGTTTCTGGACTCTTTTCATTTCTGTTGTGATAATTTCCCCTTTCCTCATAGATATATCTATTGATTTGGAGTTGTTCCTTCTTTCTTTTGGTTAACTGGCTAGAGGATCTGTCTATTTTTTTTGTTTATTCTCTCAAAGAACCAGCTTTTGGATTCATTGATTTTTTTGTTGGTTTCTTTTGTTTCTATTTCATTGATCTCTCTGCTCTGTTTTTGTTATTTTCTTCTTGTCTGCTTCATTTAGGGTTCATTTTTGTTTTGTCTCTCAAGTACTTTAACTGGAGTGTTAATCGTTCCCTTGTTCTCTTTCTGTTTTTGTTAATGTAGGCACTTAGAGCTATAAACTTTCCTCTTAGGACTGCTTTTAAGTGTCCCATAGGTTTTGCTGCGTTGTATTGTATTATCATTGTATTCAGTTCCAGGATGTTTTTATTTTTTTCTTTTTTCTTCCTTCACCCATTCATTAGTCAGAGAGTGTTGTTTTAGTCTCCATGTGTTCTTGTGGTTGTAGGGTTTATTCTGGTGTTGATATTGAGTTTTTTGCACTGTGGTCTGAAAGAATGCATGAATAGATTATTTCAATCTTTTTGTATTTGTTGAGTTTTTCCCTGTGGCCCAGTATATGATCTATTTTGGAGACTGTTCCATGGGTGCTGAGTAGACAAAAGTGTATTCTCTGGTGTTTGGTGAATATTCGATAGATGTCTGTGAGGTCCATTGGGTTGTTGGTGTATTATTCATTCAGTTCAGATGTCTCTCTGTTTATGCTTTGTTTTGTTGATCTGTCTCTAAAGGATTAGTGGGGTGTTGACGTCCCTCTTATTAGTGTGCTGGGTTAATCTGAGCCTTGAGACCTGAAGAGTTGTCTTTACAATTTGTGTGTTGCCGGCGTGGTGCATAATAGTTCAAGATTGTGATATCTTCATCGCCAATTGTTCCTTAATGAAGATATATAATGTTCCTTTCTTGTCTTTTTTTTGATTTCTTTTGCTTTGAAGTCTGTTTTGTTCTGATATTAGGATAGCGGACACCTGCTTTCTTTTTGTTACCATTTGCTTGGAATATTTTCTTCCATCCCTTCACCTTAAGTTGGTGTCGTCCTTGAATGAAAATTGAGATGGGTTTCTTGCAGACAGCTATGGATGGTTTTGTTCCTAATCCATTCTCCCAGTCTATGCCTTTTGATGGGGAGTTCAGACCATTAATATTTAAGGTTATAATTGAAGATGGATGTTTTTTCCTTCACCTTATTATCCATTTTGATTTTTAGTCTCTGATTCTACTTCTATGTTTATTTTTTTATAGTTCTTTCATAGGTTTGAGGATAGTTGTCCTCTCTCTGCCCTTTGAATTGCTTCAAGCATTCTTTTTTCTGGGAGTTTGGTTTCCCCGACATGTATTCTATCATCTTGTTTTTGTCTTGGAAGATTCTTCTCTCTCCTTCAATTGTAATTGACATTTTTGCTGGGTAAAGTATTCTGGGTTGGCATCCATAGTCCTTTAACACAGGGAATGCTTTGCTCCATGTTCTTCTTGCTTTCTTGGTTTGTGGTGAGAAGTCAGTTGTAATTCTGATGGGTTTCCCTTTGTATGTGACTTGTTTTTCTTTTGTGGCCTTCAGAATGAATTTTATCTTTGTTTTGGGCATCCAGCATTTTGACTATGATGTGGCGTGGGGAGTTTCTTTTCTGATCTTGTCTATTTGGAGTCCTGTGTGCTTCTTGTGCTTTAACCTATGCAGCTAAGAAAATATAAGCTAGGAAAAGGGTATGGAGATTTTTTTATGTTTTATTAGTTTTTTGTAGTTTTAGGTATGATACACAAACCAATTTGAGTTAACTTTCTTTATGGCATGAAGAGGGGTTCAACATTATTTTAAAATTTTTAAGAAATGTTTTAACTGAATTTTTGAGATTTTGTACAATATGATTCGATAGTATTTAGAACCCTGTCCCTATCCATGCCTCCCATTATTTCCCTCTACCCAATTAAATGCACTGTGTTATTATATTGCATTATATACATTATTCTATTATATATATTCTATCATTATTCTACTATATATAGTCCATATTACAGACATAATAAAACCCATAGAGCCTAATTCATGTCCCCAAATGATCTTCAGTGTGGGTCCATCCACTGCAGCCTGATTAACCTACCAAGAGTCCCATGCTTGGAAGAGACTATGTCTGCCACTGTGCTCAAGGATGTGGGGGCATCTTGAAGTATACCCAAGGATTTCATCTTAGTAAATGTAGTTTAGTTATTGCAGTTTATATATTTGTAATTTCATTTCTTATGATGCTTTATTTGGAGCAATCCCACAAAAATGGATGACTCAGTTACAAGAACATAGTAGAAGAAGCACATCAGGCCGTTATTAGCATTAGAAGTTTGTAGCAAGCAGTCAACATTAGCACCAGACTTAAACATTGAATTCTCTTTGGTCAAATTATTTTTTATAAAACGTGGAGTTTTTTTTTAATGTGGAGTCCAAGACTCTTTCTTTCTTTCTTTCTTTCTTTCTTTCTTTCTTTCTTTCTTTCTTTCTTTCTTTCTTTCTTTCTTTCTCCTTAATTTTTTACCCTTTTCTGAGACAGCATCTCCCTGTAGCCACACAGATCCAGCTGCCTCTGCCTCCTGAGTGCTGGGGTTAAAGGCATGTACCACCACAGCCAGCTCTCTCTTTTTTAAAGAAGTATATCTGAGATTTATCTGACATTATTAGTTTGGATTTCAAATTTACCAAGCAGTCATAATTTCCATTTAATTTTTTATCCTTATAATAAGGGCAGGGGTTTGTGAGTCTGGAAGCTGACAGTGTTTCCATCTACCTACACAGTTGGGATACTGTGTCCTGAAATAGTTCCCATGCGGAAAGCCTGATCCTAGGGTAGTATCAAGAGATACTTGAACATTTGAGAGTTGGAGCTTAATGGTTTATCCTTATGTCACTGGGAATGTGGCTTTATAGAGGATTGTGGGACCATTGTCTTTCACCCTTTTCTTCATGCGGTCTTTCGAATGAGAACTGCACCCATAGGCTCAGGTACTTGGTCCCAAGCTGTACTCACTCCTTGCGGGAAATGCTGAAACCTTTAGGAGATGGACCTTCACTGGAGGAGATACATCACTGGCTTGAGGATTTTTAGCCTCACGGCACTTCCTGCTCTCTCTGTTTCTGACTCTCTGTCTCTTTGTCTCTGTCTCTGCCTCTCTCCTTCCTGGGGAGAAGATGAAAAGTGATCAGCCAGCTTTCTGCCCGTATCCCCATTACTTGCCTCCTCCACCTTGTAGGACTCCATCCATTTGCAATTATATGCTAAAATATACCTGTTCTGTATTAAGTTGCTTTGCTCATAGTATTTTATTACCACAGCAGAAAAGAGACTACTAATACACTGGGTTTGAGATGGGACCATGGACTCTTACACATACTTCTGCCATTATGTGCCATTGCTACCCTTATCAGAGGCCAAAATAATAAGGTTACATTATCTTGAATTTTATTTTTATTATTTTTATGTGAATGAATGTATTGCCTGCATGTATATGCGATGCCTATGAGGTCAGAAGAGGGTGTCAGATCCCCTGGAGCTGGAGTTTCTTGGAAGGTTGGCAACTGCCATGTGGCTGCTGGGAACTGGACCCAGGTCCTCTGCAATAGTAGCCAGTGCTCTGAACCACAGATCCATCTTTCCAGCACCATTATCTTGAATTTTTAGACTATAAGACTGTGAGATAAACCTTGCCTTTTTAGAAGTAAGCTTTGGCAATTACTTTGTTGCAGTAATACAAGACTGACTAATATTCCACTTTCAGTTAACATGCTGGAATTCTGTTTAAATATGGCTTTGTTTGGTGAGAGAGGGAGTCATTCTCAGTATCCCAACAAAATGTACCTGACAATTAGATTGTAGAGTTCATCTTTCAACAAAATCTACCTGATAATTAGATTTTAGAGTTCACCTTTCATGTTCTGTCTGAGCCATTATCTAGTCTTTGGTAAGTGATACTTGATCTCATTTTATTCCATTGAAATTTATATCAAAGCATAAGATTCTGCTAGACAAAAGTTGAGTGGCTAGGGGTGTTTGTCTTCTGTACTTCTTAACTTACCAGATAGGTACAAGGTTCTTTTTCTCACCTGATAATTCTTATCTGTCAGTTCAAAATCTTCCTTTAGAAAGATGTCAGTGTAAATGTTTTGTAATACTATCTGGCTGTATTTCTATTGTTATGGTATGGCCTTGAATGAATGATTTTGGAACATCTGACATCATGACACAGTGGACGTTGTGGTAGATAGCCAGGGTGGGCATCTGTATTATAACTCATCCTCTGATTCACTAGGCAGTAGCATTTTCTTTGGCTTCTTTGACAGTCGATGTTTAAGAATAAGTTCTGAAAATGGGCTGTGAATAGAAGTCATCCATATTTCTTCTAACTCAAAACAATTTGTTCTGGCTCAGGATCTCACAACATGTTCTGTTATTTTAGGGGCTAAAGATCCATTCAGAATTATCTGATCAGAATGACAGTTTTCCGAAAGGTCTAAGTGCCTGAGAAATTGTATGGAACAGAACTTCCCCCTAGATTTGAGAACTTGTCCAGTGTAGAACTTGACTAAGAAATTTATGATTCTTGGGGCTGGAGAGATGGCTCAGCGGTTAAGAGCACCGACTGCTCTTGCAGAGGACCCAGGTTCGATTCCCAGCACCCACATGGTGGCTAAGGACCGTCTTTAACTCTAGTTCCAGGGGAATCTGATGCCCTCTTCTGACCTCTGTGGCATTGCATGACACGGGTGCACCAACCTACATGCAGACAGTGCACTCATACACATAAATAATGTATAAAAAAAGAAATTGATGATTCTTGTATCATTCAGTACTGAGAAGTCAGTTACATTTATCAGTGCATAATTTAGATAAGCTCAGTCTAATGGAAATATAATGTGAGCCATCTAGAATTGTCTGCTGCCACATTACTAAAGGAAGAGGAACATGATGAAATTAACTAACAATAGATAGTATTTAAGCTAACATCTCCAAAGAATTATCAGTGAAACATGTAATTAATATAAAAATCACAAATAACCCCTATCTGTCACCCTGTACAAAAATCAACTCCAAATGGATCAAAGACCTCAATGTGAAACCCAAGACTCTGAAGGCAATAGAAGAAAAAGTTGGCAGCAACTTAAAATACATAGACATAGGAAAAGACTTTCTAAATCAGACAGCAACTGCTCAGGAAATAAGGTCGAAAATTGACAAGTGGGACCTTATTAAACTCAAAAGTTTCTGTACAACAAAAGAAACAATCAGGGAAGTGAAGAGAAAATGCACAGAGTGGGAGGAAACCTTCACTGCTGATACATTTGTCAGAGCATTAATTTCCAGAATCTATAAACTATTCAAAAAACAAAGAAGAAAACAAGTGAGTCACTCAAAAGATGGAGTAAAGAGATGAGCAGAGACTTCACAAGTGAGGAAATAGAGATGGCTGAGAAACATCTTAAAAAGTGTTCAACATCACTAATAATTAAGGAAATGCAAAGTAAAACCACTTTAAAAAATAATCTTACCTCGATAAGGCAGGCAAGGATCAAGAAAACAAATGATACTAGATGCTGGAGAGGGTGTGGGGAAAGGTGAACACTCATCTTCTGCTGGTGGTAATGCAAACTTATACAGCCACTATGGAAAGCAGTATGGAGAACCCTTAAAAGACTCGAAATGAGCCTACCACCTGACCCAGCCATACCACTTTTGGGTATATATCCACCAGACTCTTCCTACCATAGAGATACATGTACAGCCATATTTATTTCAGCTCTCTTCACAATAGCGAAGAGCTGGAACCAACCTAAGTGCCCCTCAACTGACAAGTGGATAGAGAAAATGTGGTACATCTACACAATGGAGTTCTATGCAGCAGTAAAGAAAGATGACATCATGCAATTACCTATGGAACTAGAAGATTTTATGCTAAGTGAAGTAATACAATCCCAGAAAAACAAGACGAATGGTATCCCTCATCTGTGGGTGCTAGTACCAAGTACCTAGTTGTAAGACAAACTGAGCAAGGTTAATGCTATATTTCTCATGATCTAAAGACAACTGTGCTCTTGCATTGTGAACCCCTAAACAGATTCTAGAGCTGACCTAACATTTATTTCAGACCTTGAATTTTTGGTACATGATGGAGGGTATGTGGGCATCTTTTAAAGTAATATGGGATTAAAATGGAAAGATGGGAATCAAGAAATATGCTATGGAAATAATATAAACATCAAACAGTTTGTTTCCAAAGGATACAATTTTAATATAGGTGCAATGTAATAGGCTGGTGCAACTTAGCCTTTCTGGGTACTTAATGCCCATACCAATTTGGCTGAGGGACCTAAGGGATAACTTTGTTTTTTGCCCTCAGAGGTCAACTAAGTCGTAGGCGATTATGCATGGGGGAATCTCTTGAAATGTCCTACAAATGTGGGTCACCAGTCTTCCTGTTTAGCGAGATCTTGGAGAGCCACTAATAGGACTTCAGCCAGTGTCCAGTCTATAAAGAGGAAAGTCTACTTATGCTTCAGAAAAGGAAGCCTGGTCTAGCAAGACCTGATTTTGTCCTTGAGTGGACGGAACTGGTAAATGAAAAGCTGAAAGGAGCAAGGCGCTCCCACCCTCCTTCCCCCAAAAAACCCCCGAGTGGCCCCTGAGGATCAGATCCTGAACTGATCTTGAGAAAACAAAAACCTTGGTTAATCTGGGCTGTGTGGCCTTAAGCACCCAAAAGGAAGGTACAACCAGATATAAATAATCAGTAAGACTAGAGAAACTCTACTGCAGAAATAGAATTTGAGATCTTAGTAAAAAGACAAAAAAGAAAAAACAGAGAGTATTGCTGTTTAGCCTGTCTTCAATTTTTACTGGCAAGTGCATCAACTCTGTGGCTGCCAATGCTTTTGGCACTCCTTAAAGATATGAGACACAGCTTTGTAACCTTCCAATATGGACTGAAGACTCAGGTCTCTCCAAGAATCCTTCAAACCTTCAATGCCAGATGGGGACTACTGAGATACCTAGCTTATGGACCAAATAGCTAAGGGGATGTCACCCTAATCAGAATGTAGATTGCCATTGTTGGACTACCCGGGCTGTATCATGGAGGCCAGTGCAGGGGGATTGAGATAGGATGTATGCTTATTGGACTTCATTTGGGGGACCATGGGAGGGAAAGGCCCCAATGTGGAGCAAAAGTGCAGGATTGATAGTTGTTTGGGATTCCAAGGAGGAACCTTCGAGAGTACTTCCTTAAGGAAAATATGACATCTTTTAGGGGAAGAAAAAATCCTCCAATTCAAGTGATATGTGTATGTATGTAAATATATATTTATGTATATATATATATATAAAACTATGTATATATATATATGTATATATACTGTAGCAATACAAGTTGGAGAGAACAACAACAAAAGAACTGAAAAAAAACTCTGGAAAGACTCAGAAAAAGAGACAGGACATGTATGGCAGAATGCAGGGACTTGGGTGGGGTGGGGGGCATGGAAAGGGAAGTGATTCTAGATTTGGTTGAGAAATGATGTATGACCTATGGAAAAAGTTAAATAACAAAAAATTTATATAAAAAAGAAAGCAAAAAATCACAAATAAAATATCTTATATATTTTTATTGTACTGTTTTTGACATTTTAATGTATGTTTTTTAAATTTATTTTGCATGTGTATGAATGTACTGTCTGCATGTAGGGCTGTGCACCCGTATCATGCAATGCTGCAGAGGTCAGAAGAGGGCGTCAGATTCCCCTGGAACTGGAGTCAAAGACGGTTCTCAGCTGCCATGTGGGTGCTGGGGATCGAACCTGGGTCCTCTGCAAGAGCAGTCGGTGCTCTTAACCACTAGGTCATCTCTACAGCCCTTAATGTATGTTTTTTTAAAATTTTATTTTATTTATTTCTGTATGTGTATGAATGTACTGTCTGCATGCAGGTTTGTGCACCCGTGTCATGCAATGCCGCGGAGGTCAGAAGACGGTGTCGGATTCCCCTGGAACTGGAGTTCTCCTGGAATTGGAGTTTCAGACGGTTCTTGGATGCCATGTGGGTGCTGGAGATCGAACCCGGGTCCTCTGCAAGAGCGGTCGGCACTCTTAACCGCTAGGCCATCTCTTGAGTTTTTGTACATTTTATATAAAACATCTCAATCATCTTTATACCCCCTTCCCCATCTGTACCCCCATAATCCCCCCACCAGATTGCATGAATTCTGTTATCTACATTAAGGCCTATTGAGTCAAGTTAGTGTAAGTAGACATCCTGCGATGCAAGCTCATTCACTGGGATCTATCTAGTTAGCCTATCTAGAGTCTCTCCCTTAAAGAAAATTAATTCTCCTTCACCCAGCAGTTAATAGTTCTTTGGCTAAATTGGGGCCTTCTGCCCATTTTCCCAGTGGAAAACCTAGCATTTGTCTCAGCTCTCATCAGGGAAGCTTCCTCATGCAACAGAGGACAATGAACACAAAAGTCCATGAACAGTCAACTTGTAGAGAATACGTCTGTAGAGAATGGGTGCCTGGAGAGGGCTCCTATATTAAACTCCACCCATCAGGACCCAGTGACCATTGCAGAAGAGTGACCGGCAGGATCATAAAAGGCAGGGGAGGAGGTGCATAACCACACAAAGACAGTCTTACAGGCTCCTGATACCTTGCTCATATGAATTTACAGCAAATGGTATCAGCATGCAGCAAGACCAGTGCAAATTCAAAGAGAATTGCACTGAGACAAAACCCAGCAAAGAACCCCTTTTATCCTATCACACATATCTCTTCAAACCAGCCATATTCCAAATGCTCAAACTTAGCAACTATCTACGTGGATAGTACTATTTGGGTCAATACAATTTATACTATCAATAAATATATAAGTGATGTAAAGAGAAAATTATTAATGAATTATGATTCAGTGTCCTAGGATTATTATAGTTTATAAAATTAAAAGATGCCTTGTCTAGTTATCTTTAACTTCTTGACAGTTCTCCTTCTCCAAGTGTGCTGGATAGCTTTGGTGTCAACTTGACACACCTGGGTTGAGGGAGCCTCGATTGGGGAATTGGCTCCATTGGACTGGCCTGTGGGCACATTGGTGGAGTAGTCGTGATTGTTGAGCAATGTGGGAGGGCCCAGCCCACTATGGGTGGTGCCACCCTGGGCAGGTTGTTATGTATTGTATAAGAGGGTAGGCTAGGCATGGGCTGGGGGAGCAAGCCAGTAAGCAGCATTCCTCCATGGCCTGTGCTTCAGCTCCTGCCTCCAGGTTCCTGCCCTGAGTTCCTGCCTTGGGCTCCCTGAGTGATGAACTGTGACCCAGGAGATGTGAGCTGAATAAACCCTTTCCTCCCCAGGTTGGTGTCAGTCAGAGTGTTTTGTCACAGCAATGGAAGAGAAACTAGAACACCAAGTATCTCAGAGCTGTTAGATTCGCTTTACTGTGTTAATCACAAGCTATGTCTCGTCTGAGGGCTTCCTTGCCCAACATGCTGTGATATGAATGTATATGAAACACTTCCTGGGTGCCTAAGGCAACTGCCAGTTACATGTAGTTTCACACACTGGTGTGTTAGGCTGTTTTCTCTGCAGGGAAGCCAGCCAGGTAATAACATCCAATTTATTTAGGCACCTCCCAGGATATTGAGTCTTCATCCATCTATCCTCTGGTGGTTAGAAGTAAAAAGATATGAAAAGACTGAAATGCTTGAAATATTACTTTTGATTTAGTTTAATATATGTGTGAGTTTGGTTCAGAATCTCTCAGAAGCATACTCTGAGACACTATTTAATACAAATAGCTTATTTGGCCTGTGCAGAGAGTAGGAGTGTGATGAAGGAAATAGAGCAAATAGAGTGTGCCCCGTTAAGCCAGCAGAATTCATGAACCACTGGTATTTCACATTGGGAGCAGGAGAAATAGCATTGTTGAGCACAGGCTTGGAATTAACGCAGCTAAGGGAAAGAGGTGAGGAACTTACAGACAATTCCTGAAAGTCATTGGTCGGTTTTGGTCTCTGCTTGCTGGCTAGCAGCATGCACAGCTGTAGAGCAGGGTATATGGTCTTGCAGAGCTCAGATGGACAAAGGAGGGAGATGGGTAAAGTATTGACAAGAGAACTTTCACTTCAATATTCATTGAAATCATAAACTTCAGTGTCACAGAGGATGGGTCTAATCAAAGAAGAGTTTGTAAGAAGAGAGGCCTAATGGAGCGGCATAAATTTAGCTTGCAAGGGGGAGGGTTTTGAGCATAACTGCTTTTTTGCCATAAGGAAAAAAATGAAGTCTTTGTGACAAATATGGCCTGTGGTCATGAACAAAAGACAGGGGCATCACATCAGACAGGCAACAGCTTTGCAGCCAGGAGGCACAGTGAAGGGCTGACAGCAGCTTTGGCTTCATGAGAGTATGTAAGTCTGGGGTAAAAAGAAAAGGCTAGAAGCAAACTAAAAACGGATAAGGTAAGATTCTTATAACTCAAAATTCAGAACATGTTAATAAACTCATGCATTCAAAAGTACTTATTGGGAGTATCCTACATACCAGAGACTAGGCTCTTTGCTCAGATCACACAAGAGCAGCCTGGACCTGAGCTGCTGGGAAAGAGAAAGAAGTATAGAAGAAAGAGCTGTAGTGGATTCCTGCTGTAATGGAGCAGTTACCACACATAGGAGCTTGGAGTTTTGCTCTTTGCTGTTAGCTCTTCCATTGGAAGGATTGGGTAGGGATTTTAGCATGTTCACTTGATTAATAACAGAAATATACCCTACCTTAGCATGCCACTGAGAACTTCATTTTAAGGCCAAGAGTATTGATGAACACATGAATTGGTGGTGGTGGATTCTATTTGTTACAGTGGTCAGAAGCATTCTAAAACACCTTGGACAAAAGCTAAGATGCAGAATCAGCCTAGATGCCCAAGAATAGATGAAGGGATAAAGAAAACATAGTGTATGTATGTATGTATGTATGTATGTATGTATGTATCTGTACGTATGTATAAGCACACTATTATTCAGCCATACTGAAAAATGGAAGGAAAATGAGATTTTTGTCATATACAGAAAAATAGAAAGAACTGAAGTTTCATAAGTCAAATAAGCCAGCCCCCCAAAGAGGAACGTCACCTGCTCGGTGGAAGCTTCAAAAGTCAACTCGAATGCCTGGTGCAGTGGCCTGTGTCTTTTTAAAAATTTTTTTTTATTATTATTATTTATCTTTGTATGTGTATGAATGTACTGTCTGCATGTAGGTCTGTGCACCCGTGTCGTGCAATGCCGCGGAGGTCAGAAGAGGGTCTCGGATTCCCCTGGAACTGGAGTTCTCCTGGAACTGGGGCTATCTCTCCAGTCCCCGGCCTGTGTCTTAAATTCCAGGTCTTGCAGGTAGAAGCAGGGAGATCTATGTGAGATCAAGGTCCACACATGTAGGCTAGGACTAAGGAGACCCTGTCAAAACAAACAAACAAACAAACAGACAAACAAACAAACAAATGAATCATCAGCTTGAAAGCAGAAGCAGAATAGTCATTACTAGGATTTAGGAAGGATGAGGAGGATGGAAAAAGGTGGTTGGATTTGATGCAAACATCACTGTAAGCATGCATGGAAATATCACACTGAAATTCATTACTAGGTATAGTTAATACAGGTTACTTTAAAAATAAGTGGAAAACCTTGCGTCTGGCTCCAGAGTTCAAGAGGGACACAGTTGAGCCTCAGGAGAGGTTCTGCAGAAGCAGGTCTGACCACCCCAACCCCAACCCAGCACTGTGCTGAATCTAAACAGTTGAAAATCTACAGTGTGTAGATTCTGTGACAGCAAAAGAAACAGAAGTTTTCTAGAGAGAAAAAGTGAATTCATTTTGCTTGACAATTATCAGCAATTTACTTCAGCCAGTATGATTATAATAGTCAATGAAAATTTATGAAATAAACAGTTCTTTCAAAGCCCTGGGAGTAAGCATGAAAAAAAAATTTTCCCCTTCTGCTGAGTGACTGATATTAGACATTCAAATCGCTCTTCTCCACACTCATTATGTGGGGTTGAATAGATTCAGACAACCCTAACCTGCTGTGTTCTTCTTCTGCTAATCTGTTTCAACACCAGTGGAATATTAATGACTCTGGAGCATAACACTTTCCATAACCTCTGTTGTTTCACTGTGACAAAATTAAGTACAGTCTGTGTTTAATTACTTAGCATTGAACTTCAGCAGGAAAGAATTCAATTTTGTAAAATAACAAACTTTTGGGGAATTGCATGCATAATCAATGCATAGTTGGTCCATTAATTGGTTATCCCTAGGTCCGGCCTTTTTTTTTTTTTTTTTTTCCCTTCCCATTGTCTCATGGACCTTTAAGGTCGCCATTCACATAACCTTAATTAACAGCAAGAGAAAAGATATGAATTGAACTTTAGAGATTTGTGGGTTTTTTTAGTTTTAAGATAGATCAGTTTTTTACAAGTTTTATCCCTGGATGCTTTTTTGCTTTTTGTTTTTGTCAAATTCTATAGGGGAAATTTGCATTCTGATAAAAGATATTGCATTTTCTTTTTGTCAAAAAGAAAAATTATAAAATTGTGTTTTCCAGGGCTGGGAAAAATAAGGACGTGGATGACAAAGGACAATAACGTTGCCCTTAGCCACGGGCAAAGCAGCTCGTTACCTATGGGAACTCATCTAGCAAGGAAAAGAACGAAATGGCAGCCTAAGCCTCTGGCTCCGAGTTGTTGGCCTAAGCTGATATGGATGATATTTCTTTAAAATTATCATATTATTTTAGCAATTGCTCTCCAGATCCAATACTCAATCATTAATCCAAGAATCCTTCCTTCTGTACATTTCCCAGCATGCATCATTCTCTCTTTCTCGAGCCACTTTTTTTTATTTTTAAAATTTTTTTATTTATTTTTTATGTGTATGCGTGTACTGTCTGCATGCAGGTCTGTGCACCTGTGTCGTGCAATGCCACGGAAGTCAGAAGCGGTTCTTAACCACCATGTGGGTGATGGGGATCGAACTCGGGTCCTCTGCAAGAGCAGTCGGCTCTCTTAACCGCTAGGCCATCTCTCCAGCCCCATCTCAAACCACTTTTAAAGAGAGCAGTGAACACACACAGAGGTCAGGGAGTGCGCCTAGAAATTTTCAGTTCTGCCAAGTTGGGAAAATGATTGGTTTGTAGCCTCCTTTCCTGTCTCCGTTTAAGTCCAGTCGGGTTTTCCCAATTGCAGGGAATGCTTTGTTTAGAGAAAATTCTCTGCATCTAAAACATGTTTTTTCTCAGTAAAGATCCCCCAAATTATTTGCTTTCTAGAAGAATAATCTACAGAGGAGAAATGTTAAAGGATATGCAACAGAGCTTGGGGGAGGGCAGGTTGGAGGGATGCAGGCTCTCTTGTTTCATATCTGCAGGTCACATACTTCATCATCTCTAAGTAGCTTCTCAATCTCAAGGCCATTGCGGGAGCCAGCCAAAGCAATCACATATATATCCCAAAGTTTGGCAGTGGTTTTATGATTTCTCAGGTTTCATAAAGAATACACAGCTTGCTGGGATTGGTAGAGCTGCTGATTAGCATGTATGACCCTGGGATTAATCACTGGTATATAGGGGGAGGTTTATAGAGGAGAGAGAGAGAGAGAGAGAGAGAGAGAGAGAGAGAGAGAGAGAGAGAGAGAGAGAGAGAGAGAGAGAGGCTTGTAAGAAATGAATGATAGATAACAAGACTAGAGCATCATCAGCTATTGGCTACTTGTTTAGTTTCAAGGGTTATTGACCCAAATTCCTGTAAAATTAGATCCAGCCCCCATTCTTGTACAACCCTATCCTCTTTTAACTGCTAATCCTGTTCCAGAAGGCAATCTGTTTGCAGCTGGTTACCTTTTCCCCTTGTCTCCACCTTCCACAGTGTCAGGCAAGAAACACAAAACACATGGATGCTTATGAATAATTCAAGTTCTCGAGAAGGCCATTCAATACTGACCCAACACAAACCTTTCCCATCAATCTGCATTTTAAAAACCAACCCTGGGAAAGCCAGCCTCCTTCAGATGTGAGAATATAAGGCAATTCTGATTTGCAAGCCTAAGAGGTCCTCAAATAAGAAAATCAATTCAAACCCAAAGTGACATTTTGGTTTCATTAAGTCAGCATTGTCTGGCTTGCATTATTTAATAGGTTGTATGTATGATGACCTCTGAAGAGTTAAATCTCATGAACAGAGGGCCGAGTACTATGTATTATAATTTCAACTTTAATGATTAGAAACACAGAATTCATTACTCTGCCTAATGTCAGCTCTGAAATGGTTTTTGTGGCCGCTCATCTATCAGGAGGGAGCATACTTCTGAAGATTTTACTGACCTCATTTGGATTTCATGACCCATTTGGTTAGGCATTTACAATTGAAACCTGTAGTGGTTTGAGTGAGAGTGTCCCCCATAGGCTTTAAGTATTCAGACATTTTATCCCCAGTTGGTCGCACTGTTCTGGGATGTCTTAGAAGGTGTGGCCATGCTGGAGGAAGTACGTCATTGGGGGTGGGCTTAGTGAGTTTAACAAGCCTTGCAGTCTCTAGTCTCTCTCTCTCTCTCTCTCAACTTCCTGCACTCATTGCGAGATTGAACTTCCTCATTCTACTCCAGCCCTGGTGGCCACCATGCCTCCTGCCACAATGGACTCTCATTCCCTGGAACTGTCAATCGTAAACTCAAATAAACTCTTCCTTTTATAAGTTTCCTTGGTCATGGTGTTTTATCACAGCAACAGAAAAGGGACTAATAGAAAACCCAAAAGGAACAGCCTAGGAGGACATTCTGACCATCCCTTGTAGAAGCTGATGCACTTGGGAAGAGTAATGGCTAAACAGAGAGCCTCAGAGATGACACAACCTGCTTTGAACAAAGACCTTTCTAGACAATGAGGATGCAACGGAGAGTACAGGTGTAAAGAATGTTTCTCGAGAGGCAAGATTTGGCACATCCTCTATCTAAACCACGCTGGCATAGAAGAGTAAGGCCCTCGTGGTGATTGTGAATTCAAAATTCAAATTAGGTTTTTAAGAACATTTTTTATGTATTTCATGCAATAACTTGATCATATGTAGGCTCCCTCCTTATCTGCAACCCATCATCGCCCTGCCCAACTGTTTTCATGCATTTTGTTAAATATGTTAAGGCTTATCAAATCAAATTTTTGTCTCCCCCCCCAGATGTCCCTTGGTTTGAGTCCATTCACTGGACCCTGGTTAGTTTGGGGGTTCAGATAATCCCTTTTATATGAGGGGTTGCAATTCTTCCCCAAACTATTGCTTGATTAATTATATTTTATGAACATATATTTCAAAATTATAACCATTGTGAAATGGTTGTGATAAAAAATGTAATTTCTGCATAGACATTCTTAAAAGCTTGAGCTGGGACACCTAGGAAGTTAGGGAAGAGTTTGACAATCATAGAGCAAATCAATCCTGCCTCCTGGTTTAGTAAATAAAGCTTTATTAGAACACACCATGGCAGGTTCATTTTCAGATTTTTATTTATTTTCAAATATTTTATTTATTATATTATTATTATTATTATTATTATTATTATTGGTATTTTCAAGACAGGTTCTCCCTGTAGTCCCAGCTGTCCTGGAACTCACTCTGAAGACCAGGCTGGCCTTGAACTCACAAAGATCTCCCTGCCTCTGCCTCCCGAGTGCTGGGATTGAAGGCATGCACCACCACATCTGGTTGTTTATTATTTTTATTCTATGTATATGAGTGTATTGCCTGAATGTGTGTAAGTGTACTCCTATTGTGCAGTTTTCTCGGTGGTCAGAAGAAGGTATTGGATACCTTGGAACTGGAGTTAAGGACAGTTGTTAGCTACCATATGAGTGCTAGGAATTGAACCCAGATCCTCTGCAAGAGCAGTCAGTGCTCTTAACTACTGACCTATCCCTCCATGCCCTCGGGTTTTATTTTTATATTTAATTTTGTTTTGTATGTCTGTGTCAGCTTGTGCACATGATTGCAGTGTCTGAATAGGCCAGAAGAGTGAGTTGAATTCTCTAAAACTGGAGTCACAGGTGGTTGTGAGCTGTGTGATCTGCGTTCTGGGAACCTGACTTCGGTCCTCTAGAAGAGTAGAAAGGTATCTTAATTACTGAGTCATCTCTGTGGCCCCTTATTTTCAGGTTTTCTGTTGCTACTTGCATATTGCAATTGTGGATTTGGTTGGTTATATCAGAGATCTTCCTTCTTGGAAAACCAGAAATATTTGCTCATTAGCCTTTTGGATAAAATGCTTTCCTATGCTGAACTTGACTGTAGTGCATGGAATCCACAAGAGGCAGGGTTTATAGTTTAGAAATCTAATGAAGGAAATGGAAAGTTATAGAGAGCTAACAGCATTGCGTCACGGAGTCTCACCATCTCACTATCTCACTATGGCTTAGTTTGATGTTTAATGCCTGATTTTGTGCTGTTAAAAGATCTGTGGGGCCCAGAGGAAAATCAGGAAGCTGCCTTCTGAAGACTAATTGTCTTTTTTTTCTCCCACATTTTGCATTCAGCTTGTTGGCCATAGAAAAACAGGCATCAAGCCCAGTTTGGCTTGTGGAATATAGTTGACCAATGTCTGAATTAGATGAAAAATTCCTCAGTACACTCACTTCTGTTCCTTAGCTTTATGCTCATCAGCTGTCCTTCTAGTTACCAAATGCTAATTTGGTGTATTCTACTGAGAATCTCAGGAAGAATTGGAAATATTGACTTCCAGCAAAACAAAGATAAAAGAGCTTTTCCCAACACCCTGCTAGAGTACAATACACGTGGCTCTCCAGTCCTAGCCTAGGGTTAGGCATATGTTGGATAGTATTTGCAAGTATTACTGAAAGAATGATGATCTCTCGAGGCAACGCTGCCCTTGAGGACCATCTGGATGAATAGCTGGTTTCCCTAGATAACTTCTTATATACCTCTGACTCTAGTAAACATTCGAAAATCCTCTTTAGTAAAAATGTGAAATAGACACATTTGTTTCAGGACATTATATTTATTTTGTATTATTGGTGATGTAGGCAGGGACTGGTACAATTGGCTCGGTATGCAATCAAGCTGTCTGGTTTTCCTCTATGTGAGTGGGTTTACTAGACATCTTTTCTACTTTGCCATCTGGAAGAAATTATTCTTGACCAAATGGCATTTCCTACAATAGTACTCACTCTGAGATCACTTCTTGCCTAAATTTGCTGTATTTTTTACTTATTATTTTTATTTTATGTGTATGAGTATACTGGCTGCATGGATGTAAGCACACTGGTGTTGTGCAGTGACTACTCAGGTCAGAAGAGGGTGTTGGATCCCTTGGAACTAGAGTTACTTTTGGTTGCTAGCCAGCACGTTGGTGCTGGGAATCAAACCCAGGTCCTCTGCAAGAGCAGCCAGCACTCTTGATTCCTGAGCTATCTCTCCAGCCCCCAAATTTGCTATTTTTAATTGAGAAAATTTCCTTAAAATGTAAACGGGATTCCTAGATACGCTGACAGACTCCAGCAGATCTATTTGCACAGAAGGATGTCTGGGTTTGGGAGCTCCACTGGATAGGGCTTAGCTTGGATGTTATAATGCATGCGTTCTGATGGGGGAGTTGGGCATGGGGCACTGGGTTTGATTGGGAACCATTGTATGAGTTGTACAAATGCTTAATTAAAAAAATGTAAACAAAACTTTGGTTAGCTTTGTGAGCTGACCAGTCCCGTCAGTTGCCTCCACCTGGGTTTGTCATCATTTCCCAGCTCCTTTGTCATCTTCAGGCATTCATCAAAGAATTTGGCATTTGGGTGGAAAATCTTTCTCTCCCGATCTCTGCCCTGGATTATTTCAACTTCCAAAGAGCCAATTCCACATGGCTGTACCAATTCTTCAGCCTCCTGGACACCACCTACACCCTTGGTACACTTATTAAGTGGTGTTGTTTTTAATTTTTTTTTTTTACATTTTTTTTGTTAAGTGAAATAATATCTATGTCATAAAATAGGAAAATTCCTTTCTTTTATGTAATGGT
The DNA here is from genome assembly GCA_009823505.1 of Rhizomys pruinosus. Taxonomy (NCBI): domain Eukaryota; kingdom Metazoa; phylum Chordata; class Mammalia; order Rodentia; family Spalacidae; genus Rhizomys; species Rhizomys pruinosus. Next base: position 318,270 of record VZQC01003677.1, on the reverse strand, counting down.
TTTTCCTTTTACTCTAATGCAATTGTTATAGAAACTTATTTGAAAGGAATGTTTCGATTGTGTCATGCACCAACCCATTATATCCCATTTTAATAAACATTTTAGACCCGGGGAAAATTTAACTCTTAATAGTAGTTTAATGAGGAAATATTTCTGCATTTATATTTGAATTATTTTGTGATAAATAAGAAATCTTTGAGAATAGTTTTGATATGAATAATAAAGTATGAGATAATTCATTTATCTTATTGAGGAAAAGTTGAAAAATACATAATGTTTAAAACCAGTGCTTGATGTATGTAGTTGACAGGACAGGGTCAGGACCTGGAGGAGGACTGCGCCGTTGTCCAAAGAACTGAACTCTGTACTTAGATCCTGCAGCAAGACACACTTACAAGTCTCCTTATCATCTTTTGATAGCCTTGCTGAAGAAAGTAAGTGGCTTAAAAGGAGTTAATAGGACCAACAATTGAGTTTAGCATAAAATATACAGAATTATAGAAATTATTCTGCCTTATAATAGAAAATGAAAATTTAGTAAGTATATATGATGTATATATGATATATAATATATATGTATATCAATGAGTTAAATACCTTTAAATAAGTCCAACAGACAATGTTCAAGATTTGTACAAAAAGTATAATTGATGGCTGTTGGATGAGGTGAGGGTCAGTCAGTTTTCTTCAGGGATGTGACCCCTGAAAGGCAGCCTATGCTGTAGTAGATGACTCTAACTTCCTGTACTGATAGGTAGCACTATTTTTTTTTTTTAAAGGAGTGCTTGAAGTGGGGGAGGGCAGTGTTGGGAGATAAGGGAGGATTTGGAAGGGAAGGAACTGGGCTAGATTTGGCAAAAAAAACCCCATTATATGTATATATGTAATTTTAAAACAATAAAATATTTTAAGTTAAAAAATACCACATCTAATAGAAACAGGAAATTTCTTAGAAAAATTAATGGTAATGAACTGGAAATAGCCATATTTCTGGGGCCATATTAAATAGCCCCCAATGATATTATCTCATTCAAAAAAATTTCACCAAGGCTTATTTGCTTTTAATTTTGGTGGTATTTGGCAAGCCAGTTTGTGGAAAGGGCTAAGAATCATCAAAGCACACTTGAACAAGTAGGCAGACTTGCTCTACTGTGTGTCTCAGTTATTATAAATGGGTGCTATACCTATGGATGAGGTGTAAGTGCAAGGATAGTGCATGGTTAGCCCATGTATTGAATGCTTGATCCCTAACTTGTGCTATTGAGAAGCGATATGATTTTTGAGTTGGGGAATGCTGAGAAGTTAAAGTCATTAGTGACATTTTCTTGAGGCGGGATTGTGTTTTGCTTGCAGGCCACCATGCTGTAAACAGGCTGGTCCTCCCAGGATATACTACCTCACTATAGGACAGGAATAACAGGAGCAATCTAACATGGACTGAAACAGAAGCAAAGCAAACCTTTCCTTCTTCAAAGTTGATTACCGTGTGTGGGGGTTCCAGTGACAGAAAGCTGATTGCTAGAGATAGATATGTGGGCAATTCAGCCACTACTATACAAAAGAGATCTTGGAAATTGATTCATATGTATAAGGACAAATGACTCATGTTAAGGACAGCACTTCAGAACAGTGGAGAATAATCCATTCCATAAAACTGGTAGGACCTAGAGCACTATTAGTATTAGCCACTGGGCAAACTCTCTCATGGAACCGGTACTTATGTACTATAGCAACGAAATATATTAGTTCTCTTCTTCCTTTTAGACAAAAGTATAACAAAATTATCTTCAGTTTTTCTTGGCCTATATTTTGGAAGAATTTGAAAAATAACCTTCATAAAGTCCTGGATTCTCTGAGCCCTCAGTGCAGGAAGATTTGCAGGCACCATAGCTGACAATTTGAAGGTATAGCTTCCCACAGCCATGGCTGACTGCTTGATATAGACAGCTTATAGCAAGAAAGATTAATTTTACCTCAGAGTTTCAGAGTCCATAGTCCTCATCTATGTTGAATATGAGGCTCTGGTGAGACAGAACATCATGTTGGCAGTGTGTGGAGGATAAGACTGTTCTGCTCATGAGGGCAGAAAGCAGAGAGTGAGGAGCAGACTGGGAACCAGGCATAACCTTCAAAGGCCTGCTTTGCAGTAAGCCACTGCCAAGCTAGGCTCCACTTCCTGGAGTGCCCACCACCTCCCAAAATAGTACCACCTAACATTCAACACATGACCCTGTAGGGGAGACACTTCATGGTCAAATGGTAACAGAAGATGTATTGATCAGGATCACGAGTTAGCTACTGACTGGATACTAACTTCAGCTCCTTCCAGGTCTTACTCCAACATTCATGGTCTATAAAGTGTGTTTGTCATGAGTTGAGGAGATAGATCAGTTGATAGAGCACTTGCTGGACATGCTTGAAGCCCAGGGTTTGATCCTTAGCAGTGTAGAAACCAGGCATGATAGAATCCCAGCACCCAGAAATCAGAATGTTCAGTCATCCTTTGCTATATGGGGCTTTTGAGGTCGTCTTCAGATGCATGAGACCTTGTCTCAAAGGAAGTGTAGGTTGTAAAGCTGAGACGTGTACCTACGGATTCTGGAGGCCTTAGAGCCATCTTCAGTGCCTGACCTGAGAAGAATCACTGTTTTCTGTGAAACCTGATGGCATTGTACAACTGACACTTTGTGTACCTTGTAGGAAGTAACGGAGGACATCTAACATGCAGTACCGTGAACCAACAAATGAAAAAGTATTATCTGCACAAATATGTTCAAATAATTAATTTAATTATCCAGGGATTAATGCCCATGGAATGTAAAAAAAGTTGTTCAGAATCATGCGACAGAACTGGAATAAAACCTGGGCCTTTTGACACACAGCTAGACGCCCTTCCTAACAACCTCTTTGCTTTCCAAATCATAATCAGTACTGGTTCAACAATTTACAATGGAGAAAACTAAAAATGAAAAAAAAGGCATCTATTTTGTAGTCCACATAGCTAAAAATTTCCAGGTGAATTTTATAAATTTAATTGGCTTGGCAAGGACAAGATTTGTCTTAATAAGAAAACATATTCATTAGCTTATAATATATAACCCCAAGCAGGAGACAGCATCTGACAGATTACAGAAATAACAGGGCTCTGAATGGCAGCCAGAGCGCACCTGCAGCCGCCCCACCTGGGGCTGTGATTTCATTACCCTCATAAACCAAGGCAGGGTCAGGCTTAGTCAGACTTCGATTAAGAGCTCCCCAAGGAGGTCCCAGGTGCAGAAGAAACTAATGTAGATGCAAGGAGAGATATGTGAGAACTTCTCTTTCCTGTCTCCAAAGCAGGCCTGGCCAGGGCAGCTAAATGTTGGAGTTAGTGAAGTAGGAGTAGGTCCTACTGCATGACGCAGTGGGCCAAAGCTAAGGAGGTAGGATAGATGTGTTCTCAGCTTTTGTTACGGCTGAAGTCAGAGTGCGTAGGCTTTCATCAACAGCAAGCGGACCTAGCCTTGCAAGTTTGTTCAGGTGCAGCTGCTCTTCTGAGGAGGCAGGAAGAATAAATCTGTTCCTTTATTTGCTGGTAAGTGGTCTGTCATCTTCGAGCTAGTGCCAGTTGGAAGAGGATAAAGCTAACCTTCTTGAACCTCAGGAATGGCAAGAGAAGCCAGTTGACCTGGCCACGTTTCAGGTCCCTCAATTAGATCTGCTTTTCTGAGTGGCTCCTGCAGTTTCAAATTTTCCTTGTCAGAGCTGACCATGCAAAATGATCCCTGGTGGTGGAATATCTCTTCCAACATCAACTGGCAAGCTGCCTCAAGCTAGATTTGAAGCAGAGGTAGCATGAGACAGTTGGTGCCATGCTTTCAAGATGCATTCCTTATAAGGGAATCTCAGGAATTCCTTAAGAGATGAGGTGGTTAGGGAAGCTACTGGTTGATTAGAAGTGAGTTGTTCTGTGGCTTTTAGGAAAGCTTGAGGTTTACTCAGTGTCCTGAAACTACAGTGATCACTTAATGTAAGTGAGCTCAACTACTTCTTCAATGAGAAGGGCTGGGCATATAGCTTAGTGGTAGAGCATGTGCCTAGCACATACAAGGCCCCAGGTTCTATTTTCAGCACTGAAAAATGAAAACAGAAAGTTCGGTTACTCGTTGGCTGAGAAACAAGATCCAGATTTTGAATAATGACATCTTACTGTAGCATAGACGGGTTCACATATTCCTGGTGCCCAAGGTTTTGAATCTCCCTAACACTTTCATTTCCCACCATGGGTAGAATGTGGCTTCACAGTGAGTTGATCTGGTGGCACTGATCTAGAAAGAGACCTCTGGAAATTCCCAGGATGAAAGGAAGGTAGATCAGGTGGAGGCGTCTTTGGAAATACCTAGACCAGACAATTCAGAAGGTTTATAATGTCTTCAGGTTTGGAATGTGTTCAGGCAAGGAGCACCAAGGGCCCAATCAGAGAACTCTGAGTTTTGTCTTCAAGGACAAAGCTGATGAAGGTGTAGGGGAGCCCAGAGCCATGGAGATGACACAATGAAGTAGGAAAGGTGTGTACCCAGCAGAATTCTGTGATGTCTTCCTGTGTTCTAGCCCAGGTTCTTATGCCTTTATTTTATTCCCTTTGATTTGATTTAATTTTTTGTTTTGGTTGGCTCCATGGTGCAGGAATATGCCCAGTTTGAGCTCTTTATCATCATGTTGGAATCTGTTTGAGTTTTTATTTCTATTTTTTAGAATTACCACAGTCTAATGATTCTGGATATACCTTGAGTCTTGGCTACTGATTGACTTGGCAAAGACCAAGGTCAACTTTCTAAAAATCAATTATCTGGCGGATTTATTTTTAATAAACATAAATTGAGATATTTTAGTAGGGTAGAATATCACAAAGGGTAAACAAAAAATTGATGGGAAGAAAAGGCAACAACAGAAATATAAGTGAGGATAGGCAACTGAGCCAGGTCCCTCGTGGGCCCATAACTCAGTAACATTTAACCCTGCATAAACTTCAATAATCATGACTGGTTCTGTAGCAGTGCTGGCTTAAAGGGAAAAGCAATTACTTCAGATCTTAGAAAGAAAACTGTTCACTGAACATTCAGTAAGCAAATGACAGACCCTGCTTATTGAGCAATCACCACTGTTCCCAAGCAAAAAGATAGCAATGATGCATTCTTTATAAGATGCATTCTTTATAAGTTAGGGGCTCCTAACTTATTCTCCTCCTTGTCCTCCTCATCCTCTTCGTCCCCCTCCCCATCCTCTTTTCTTCCTTCTTTCTCTTCTTTCTATTATTTCTATCCACCCT